>JABXWE010102773.1:0-17679 GCA_014611495.1 Limonius californicus | reverse complement strand
GTGTGATCGTTGACCAATTCCATAGTGGTTGATTGCTGGACAGTTTCCTATGTTAGCAAAAAACTTTTTTGTTGTAGTTCTTATAAAGTCACTTATTGAGGGAATATTTAGCTCTCGACAGATTTGTTCATTGCGCATAAACCATGGCGCATTGGTGGCTACTCTTAAAACTTTATTTTGAAAGGTTTGTAACTTTCGTACGTGAGTATTTGACAAGGTACCCCATACCCAGCACGCATACATCAGAGCTGACCTCAGAATCGACGTATAAATTAGTAGAGTGCACTCAATCTTCAATGGCGAGTCTCTATTTATTACAGAGTAAAGAACTCTTAGTTTGTTGTGAGCGTCATTCAGCTTTTGATTTATATGTGCTCCCCAAGTGAGACGATGGTCCAAGTATACCCCCAAGTATTTCACTGTCTCATCCTTGCCATTCCATTTAATTGGTTTTTCATCTATTAAAATACTTTTTGGAGTGTTGTATCGTCTTAAAGTAAATATTTTTGCTTCGCATTTGCTGCTGTTTAATGAGATGTTCCAGCGATTAAACCATTGTTGTAGTTCATCCGTGGCGTGTTGAAGAGCCGCTACAGCGGTGTCAATGTCGTGATTTTGTGATATAATCGCAGTATCATCAGCAAACATTGCGAGGGAACAGTTTGTGGGAAGAGGAATATCATACATATAGATATTGAACAACAAAGGGCCCAGAACAGAACCCTGAGGTACTCCGGCTTTAATGTTTTTGATATTAGAAAAGGTTCTATTAAGACGGGTGTTGAAAGTTCGACCATATAGAAAAGAGTGGATGATATTGGTAATGTAATTGGGGATTTCCAGTTCTAACATTTTGTAAAGCAAGCCTCCATGCCATACCCTATCGAAGGCCTGGGCCACATCGAGAAACATGATAGCAGTATACTGCTTATTCTCAAATCCCTTAATTATTGTTTCACTGATTCGAAGTAGCTGGTGGTTTGTAGAATACTTAGGACGAAATCCAAATTGATGTTGGGGGAGTATGTTGTTATGATTAATATGCTCATTGAGTCTATAGTATATAACTTTTTCCAGGAGTTTTGATAAGGTACAAAGCAAACTAATGAGCCGGTAGGATGACGGTGCATTTTTTTATTTTCTAGGTTTGTTAAAATGTAATACATGCGCATGCTTCCAGGTTTTGGGGAAATAACCTCTTACCAGGCGTATATTGAATAATTGATGCAATTTCCATGGGAGTTGTTGTCATTACTGCATCATCCTCAGCAAGTGGTATGCGTTTGGAAACGATTCCATCAATCATTGTGGTAAAAGCAGCGTTGTTTAGTTTGACATCGGCATTTAGTACCTCTTCAAGGTAATTTCCTAGTACTTCACATTTTTCTGAATCGCTAGAATATACGGCCCACAGCAGTTATGAGTGCCTTTTCATGTTTTGTTCCATGACGAAAATATACAATATAATGATTAATTGATTGATTTGAAAGAGCGAGATCGAGCACCCGGTTTTCCAAGCATCGCCAAGCACTGCAGCCATCATTGGCTTATTGTATATCTTAACTAAGAATTTTGCCTATCTGGGGTAATACCAACTCCAATAGTAATTTTTAACGTGTTACACACGCAGTGGCATGAGACCTACGGCTTTGCTTCTTATCCGACAAAAGGCGCATTTTCAGATTTTTCCCCGCTAGAAAAATCTTACCGACCTCGGTCAGGTTCGACCTCGCGTCCTTTGGATCTAAAGGCAAATGCGCTAATCACTAAACCACAATATTATACTGGTAATGGATGTTTTTGACTGTACAAGTTAAAATCGATCTTATGCAGTGTTATTATTGCTATCTAAAGAAACGGGGTTTTCTAAATACTCCTACGACTACTAACGAACTGAAAAATTCAATTTGACAACAAATTGACGATATTTAACTAGATCTGCTGGAAAATCCTGTTCACAACGTAGAAGAAAGATTGTTGCTTGTTGAAGAACAAAATGGTGGACATATTCAACATTTAAACTAATTTCAATAAGCCCCATTGATTTACGACTACAAATGTGTTTTTCGTTTGCTTATCTATTGAGTTTTTAAAACGTTATCACAACTTCAAAATGTAACTTTCTGTTGAATAATCTTATATATTCAAAATAGGTGTTCACATGCGTTCTGTCTACAAAATATATAAGAAAATTAATACTGCATTTATTATATTACTAGAAACATAGTGTTATTATTATATTTTTAACTAGCAAGAGAACTTGAAAAAATGAAGGAAATAAACTTAAAACTTAAAACAAAAGTTGAAGCAAAAAAACTTGAAAAAGGAAGGGACGTAAACTTAAGGTGCATAGAAACAAACAGCCTTGATAAAAGAGGAAATGTGAACTTAAAACTTCAAGATAAATTTCCAACAAACGAGACTGAAAATACTTTGGACATTAACTTAAAACATGAATGTAGTGTGACAGAAGTTAGCTTTAAAAAACCCGTATAAGTAGATAATTTAAAAGTAGTGTTGGACTAGTAAGTAGTTCTTTCGTTTTTTACTTTTAAATTAAAAAAATTAATACCTGCAGGAATAGATTCATAACAGCAATTTTGAGGAGCTTCCTGTGCAACCGCAAAGATTTGCCGATCCCGTACAAAAGCAATTAAGTGAAGATGAAATCAAATTTCTTGGTACTTTAACCAATAAACCGAGCTTTTCTCTTTTCTTCTAATGAAGAAAGTAAGCTAATTCAGGATCTATTTAAGTTTTTCATCCGAAAAAACACCTTTCCTTTGGGGGCGGAAATAAAAGAATTTATACGAAACACAAAAATAAACAGAACAGTCCCTGTTATAAAATCAAAATCAAAAATACAACATTTAATAAAAATAAGCTTACAATAATAAACAACTTTATATTTTTCCGCTTCTTTCATATACATTATAAATTTAATGCAAAATAAAAAATTTCAATTACAATCTATTGTTTTTACTAATTACAACTTACTACCTCACAAGAACTTAAGAGAAGCTGTATTTTTAACAAACTCGATAGGAACTGCAATAAGAAATAGGCGTAGTGACTTCCGAGATATATGGCAACCCTGCTGGAAGTAATTATGTTATAATTGTGTCTATATATGCACGCCGCCAAGGGCATATGTATGGAAGTGACTTTGTATCTTGTATATATACAATATATATATGAAAAAAAACTTTGTAAATGTTTTCCCCTCTTTTGCTGGACATATTCTAGAAGTTCCCCTCAGTAATAAATAGTAAATTTTGTGTAGATAAAGTAAGTGGAAAACCCGGACGTCAGGTCGCCTCCTCTATTTGTCGGAAGTGACAACTTAACAGGTATCAATATATATATATATATATACGTACCCTCCTACCAATAGCACGCCCGGTACATACAACAGGCCTCCTATCGCCCACCATTTACATAAGTGCTACTACGACATATGTGGTATATAAGAGATGTAAATAACCCAAATAACAACAGCAACCTGAGAGGGGTAACTTTTTTTAAACATACAGTCAAAAATATGTATTGCAGTGTTTGCAACTCCCAGCACATTCAGAACACTTACAAAGCCCATTTGTATAAAAAATATATGTAGGACAGCAATACGTAGCCTTGCAATGTTGCCAGTTCTTCGACAAACCTTTTACTAAAAGTTGTGATGGGATTAAAAATGATTTGTATAAGAACATGTTTACTTCTTTCTGTTTCACGTATTTGTCCCATATAAAGTACCTTATTAGATTAATTAGTTCAGTTACAAGCATAATTATTGTTAATTAAGTTTATTACAAAGAGGAAATAGATTTAACAAAATTTGGGGAGTATTGAGATTGTTATAATGTAGCATGGCAGAATTTACCAAATTATATTGCTCTGATCACTCTGGGCTGTTTCCTCTATGTAAATAGAATGTTCTAATAAAAATACCTAATTTCACTTCCACATGTAGAAGTCTCTATCATTTAGTTGCTTCCTAAACATATTCTTGAAATCCAAACACCCAAAAATTTAAACGAAAAGTAACATCATTCGCGGTAAGCAGTCCTTACGAATTTTTAGTCTAGTTAATTGAAACAATAAAATGTTTTAGTACTACAAATAACACATAAAATAAAAACAAATGGTATCCGATCTACTGCCCTGATGGTTGCTGTTAATATAATGGTCAGCATATCGTGTAACAGTCGAGTCACACACAATCATACCGGGTGACTACGAGATGAGGTAACAGTATGTAACTTTTTGTTTTTAAAGCTGTTATTTTGAAATTTTTAAATACGATATAACCTCTAAATGCGCAACTTTCAGGATTTAAAATTTGCAATTTATTGATATGGCACACAATGCCATTTTAGTTTAAAATGGCTGAAATCTTCAATTGTTTTTAAAGTTGTGTTTGAAAACAGAGTAATAATCAACTTTACGTGTTCTTAATTAGAAATTTGTTCAAAATGTTCAATGAAGCAGGAAGATAATTAATAAAAATTAAAGAAACGATTTTTTCTATTTTTAAGCTACCATAACTTGGTTGTAAGATTTCCCTACTTAACTTTCATTAAAATTTTTAAACTGTCATTTTATTCGCTTATATAAAAAAAAACATTAGTACATGAATAACAGATGTTAAATATTGCTTTTCTTAAAATTATTTTTGTACGACATCAAAGTTTTTAAATAAATTAATGAGAAAGAACGCTAAAAGTTTATTATTCTTTGTTTTCAAAACTTGCTTAAAAAGTTTAAATATAAATATCACAATTGGTCATTAAATTTTTTAGGAAACAAGTGAATAATAATAATAATTAATTATTTAATTAATTAATAATAAATAAAAAGTTCATACCAGTTCCCGCCAAACCGGAAGTAAAAGCTAAGGTTAAAGCGTCTCTCGTCTAAATCCAAATTTACATCAACAAATTTATATTTTTAATAATTGATAATATTATAATACATAATATCTAAATTGAAATTTCACTGTTGTCTTAACAAAGGGTGTCATGAAAGCAAAAATTTTTATGGACTGTCAATTAAGTGTATAAACTCTAAATTAAGCGTCCTGTAAATTTAAATAGCAAATTAAAGAATTGCTGGAATACACCTAACTATTGCTGAAAAAGAAGAAATAGGGCGGTTGGGCGGTGAAAATGTTCTTTCACTTAGAGAAGCAGCGCTAGAATTTAACCGAGGACATCCGCAGAGAAGAATTAGTTTTAAAACAGTTACAGATATTAATAATCGTTTTAATGATATTGTACGTGTTTCTAAATCAAGACCACAACATTTTAATAATGGTAGAATTGATCCAGTTTTCGGCGAAATTGTATTACAGGAAGTACTCAACAGGCCAAAACTTAACTTTAGAGAAATATACAACTGGAAGTTTCCCAAAGCAAATTTAGATTAGATAACCCCGCTTTCACGATTCACTGTGGAAGAAAAATAAATGTTTGGTGTGGCATATTCGTATAATAATGGTGAGGCTCTACACCCCATAAAGGGGTTTGGCCGCAAGGCGGAAGGTCAGCGCTCCCGATCCTTGCGCTCACACCCGATTTTGCATGCCAAACTAATGACACGTGATGATGTGGTGAGCTTTATCGCCCCTTGTTCATTCGAACACAGTACCCACGTATATAAAGCGACTGGATAGGCCGCTGCCAGGCATAGAGTTGGTTATACCAAAATTACCTTTCAATTCTTTGGCCACTTCTTCTTCTTCCGGTGGCTATCTGTTCCGGATGTTGGCGATCATTGCGGCTATCCTTATTTTATTTGCAGCAGCTCTAAATAATCCTGTTGTTGTTGATGCAAACCACGTTCTGAGATTCTTCAGCCAAGATATTCTCCTTCTTCCCACTCCTCTCCTGCCGGGTATCTTGCCTTGTATAACGAGCTGTAGTAGTCCGTATCTCTCACTGTGTCTCATAATATGTCCCAGATACTCAAGTTTCCGTATCTTGATTGTTTCCGTTAATTCAAGGTTTTTCTTCATTCTTTCTAAAACACTCTTGTTGGTAACATGTTCTACCCATGAAATCCTCAGTATTCGCCGATATACCCTCATCTCTAAGGATTGTATCTTTTTGCTAGATGCCTCCGTTAACGTCCACGACTCTACTCCGTAAAGAAGTACAGAGAACACATAACATCTTACCAATCGCATCTTTATTTCTATATTAAGATGATGTGCCTCTAATATTGGGCCTAATTTGTTGAATGCTGCTCTAGCTTTCGCGATACGACATTTGATTTCTGCTGAGTGATCCCATTGTTCGTTAATTGTACTACCTAGGTATGTATATTTTTGTACTTGCTCTATTCTGTTATTTTCTACTATTAAGTTTATAGAAGCTGGGTTGTTCTTACTAATCACCATGCATTTTGTCTATTTTTTGTTTAGTTTGAGACCGTATCTGTCGTTAACGGTTGCCACTCTATTCATTATTTGCTGTAGATCTTCCGGGCTGTCTGTAAGTATTACAGTATCATCTGCATAACGGATGTTATTTATGCGTTCCCCATTAACCAATATTCCTTCATTACCTCCTTCTAATACTTCATTAAAGATCTCTTCCGAGTATATGTTAAAAAGGGTTGGTGATAGGACGCAACCCTGACGCACTCCTCTTTGAATTGAGATTGATTCTGATTTTTCTTCCTCTACCATTATGTCGGCGGACTGGTTCCAGTATAAGTCTTATAATCCTGATGTCCCTGTCATCTAGTCCGATTCGCTTTAGAATTTCGGTCATTTTGTCATGTTTCACTGTGTCGAAGGCCTTCTGATAGTCTAAAGCATAGGAATACTTCCTGATTGACGTCTCGGCATCTTTGTATCAATACTTGTATGCAGAATAGAGCTTCTCTGATACCTACTGCATTTCTGAAGCCGAATTGTGTGTTCGACATTTGTTCTTCACATCGTCCGTAGATTCTTCTCTGGATTATTTTCAAGAACATCTTCATTGAAATATAACGGACGTAAAAAGGACGTAATTATCTTAACTCCCTTTGAGTCTAAGAGTTTAAGTATTTCTCCATGAACCCCGTCTGGTCCCGGAGCTTTTCCATCTTTGACTTCTTTGATAACTTTTTCTACTTCTTCGATCGTAATTTCCGGGCCTGTTGTACATTCTTCGTTTGTGTTTTCAGTTCGATTTTCCCTAAATAGTTCTTCAGTGTATTTCTTCCAAGTTTTTTCAACCATTCTTCTTTCGCAGTTCTTATTTCTTTTCTGATTTTCTTGTCAATTTGTCGGTATTCTCTTAAGTTGTTTTTATTTTTGCGTCTTTCTTCCATTAATTCCATAATTTGGTTTGTCATCCCTTCTTTTTTCTTCCTAGGATCAGGTTTAAGTGTTTCCTCACTAACTTCCTTTACTATTTGTTCGACTTCTTTCGTTGTTTCTTGTATATCTTCTATGTGTGTATTCTTGTTCTTTAATTTATTGTTGATACTTTCTTTGGTTTGTTCTTTTGTTATATCGTTTTTTAATTTAGTTGTATCGATTTGTTTTCTGCTGCTTTTCTACTTAACATTTTTTAGCTTCACTCTTATGTTTCCTACTAATGGAACATGATCGGATTTTATATCTGCTCCCGTGTATGTCTTAACAGATTTAAAGCAGTTTCTGAATCTTTGGTTAACCAAGGTGTAATCGATTTGGTTTCGTATTATATGATCAGGGGTTTCTAAGGGTGATTTCCATGTGTAAAGTCTTCGTGCTGGTAGTTTGAAAAAGGTATTCATCACTACTAGGTTGTTTTCATAGCAGAATATGTCTAATCTTTCTCATTTCTTTCTCCAAGGCCAAAGACTCCCACAACTTCGCCACTTCTACCCTTGCCTATCTTAGCATTGACGTCTCCCATTATGATTAATACTTCCTCGTTCCTTATATTATTAACTGTTGTTTCAAGTGAATAGTAAAATTGTTCGACAATGTCCACTGGCCACTGATTTGCTGATATATCGCCATTGAACTTTTATTTGTGGGGATTAATTAAACAGAAAGTATATAAGAATTTATTCAAAACAAACCTCTGTATTAAAATTGTCCAAACATACCTAAAATAGAAAGCGCCTCGAAAAGTGTATAAGACTTATTGGGGGTTTAGTGAAAAGGGATACAATTTTATTTATTAGAATTATTTTGTTATTACTGTAAGTTTTTCTGTAATAAAATAGGAGTAAGAGTTATATGGATATTATGTACGTCATATTTACTTTAAGAAAAATAAAGGAACTGATAAGTTGTGGAATTTTGGATTAGAGCTGCTTTTGTAATTTTGAACTTTTACGTTAATAACGTTTTTCCATAAAACTGGGCCTACTATAATTCAATTTTTGTCATTTAATTTTAATCGTAGTAGCTTATCGGTTTGTAGTAAAATTAATTTAAAAGATTGTTAAAATAGCCACTTTAAAGGGTAGTACAATTGACGAAAATTTGAAATCGATAAATAAGGAAGATAGAGGGATGTGAAGGTGAGAAGCGAAACGCACTATATATAATCAATGGAAAGTTTACGATTGATCTTCCCAAATAAGTTATTATAAGTCATTAACTGGCCTCCCCAGTCACCGGACTTGGCTTGTGACTTTCTTATGGGGATATCTAAAATCAGAAGTTTACGTGGAACGGCCAGTAGCATTACATGAATTAAAAAACAACATGGTGCAGCGATTAGAGCAATACCAAATAAATTGCTTTTACTTTTATTTATTTTTATTTTATTATTCTGCGGGACCTATACACATACACATATAATAAAATTTCAATATTTTATGTTAAGAAACAAATACTAAATAGTAGCGACAAAATATTCTAGCTACCAAGAATAATTGCACTTGAATCAAGTTACATTTACATATTGTTTGCTATATTTATTTTTAAAACTCTAGAGCTGTACAAATGTATAAACTGAAAGCTAATAGAATAGTCATAGAAAAATATTATGCAGTGTATTTACATTTATACAAAATCGTTTTAGAGTAACTTAATCCGTCTATTAGTTTTGTTTCTATAACTCAACGCCAAAAAATAAAACATAAATTTTTATTTCTTATAGCATTTTGATACTTTTGGAAATGAATCATGAATAACCTATTTGTTGATATTTAAAATTTAGCTAGCCTTAAGAATTCCAATCAAAAAAAAAACGAAACTTTATTACTCATAAATTTACTGAACAATATTAAAACAGTCTATTAAGTGAGATGGGTTAGGAAATAAAAAATAGCAAATGGCACAATTTTTTATTGGCCTAAACTGATTCAATATAATTTTAAAAGAATCATTTTGATTATATTTATCAATACCAAATTTACAATATTACATATTTAGATAGGAAACTATTAATAACAAATATTTTAACTCTCATCCAATCAATATTACTAAAAGTACTTTATGAACTTATAAAGTTCGTCGCATTCATGTTTCTTTGATGCTATTTTGCTATTATGAAATGTTTGGAAAAGTATTCTAAAACTATTTTATATTTACTTCACATTAACAACTGCTGTATAATATTATTTATTAACTAAATTGTCTAAAGAAGGTATATTAAATACAATTCTTATTGATTTACAAGCGACAATGTACCGCAACAGCCATTTTCAAATTTACATTTGTAGAATATTAGCTGTGTAATGTATCACAGCGTTTATAAATTTAAAAAAGATTATATAACTTATTTTATTAGAACAGACAGAATTCTTAATTGTGAATAATAGTTGTGTTTAATATTATTATTAAAATTATTTTATCCTCCTCTATATAAAACTTTGAAGCAAATTATTTTTTTTTTGTAAAACTTTTCTATGCCATATTTTTTATTTATGTGTATGTATTACGACTACCAATTTAAAAACAGTTATGGTTTACTTGTTTAGTATAAATTATGCAACATTACACAAAAAGCTTCGAAATGAATCGGCCTTCCTAAAGGATATTTTGTATTTTAGAATGTCGATTTATTGTAGGTATATAAATAGGAGTAACTTGTTTGGGGAGTTGGCGATAAATGATTAGAACCAAATGTTAAAATGTAGTTTTTGTACGTGATGTTACTTATTTAAATTTTAAATAAGAAAAATTACGTAAGAATTAGATTTTTTAATTGCGTCTAGTTGCTATTTTATTACGAAAAGATATTTGACCATACGAAGAATAATATTAGAAGAAATAAATATTATTTGTTACAGTCACAAAAACTGATATTCTAATTTTTAAACTAACTCGTCCCGAGCACACCACTATAAACCGCTCTCAGAAGCCTAAACAAGCGATAATTACATTTTCGACGTTGCCAATTCTCAGGGCTTGGTAGATTCAGGCGAATATGTATGGGCGTCGTACAATCGATGGAATATATCCATTTTGTATAAATTATATACACATTCCGTTGAAGCGCCCTCTACAGTGAGATCACACCAACTAGAACGCGTATATCAGGCGGTAGTAAGCGACCATACGATGTCCACCATAAATTTTAATAGGAACGCCCCCATCACATAACAAGTCTGTGGAACAATTTATACACGCTTATCTATAGGAAGCCCGAGGTCGGGCTTCGTAAGTTGGTCGCGGGCATGGTAGTGCCGCACGGTATAGCGTTTTGGGCTGCGTAAAGCACATTAATACGTGTATATATATATATATATATATATATATATATTAACAATTATAATTTGTTGCAGGTTTTCAAGTTGTTGCATTGGTAAGTGACTTGGGAGGTGGAAATAGATCACTTCACAATGAATTAAATGTAAATCATAACAACACCTACTTCATAAATCCATGTAATGATCAACCAATTTTTGTGTTTGCTGATGTTCCTCATCTAATAAAGTTAATAATCGCTTTGTTGACCATGGATTTATAGTAAATGATAAAGAAATAAATAAAACCATAATTGAAGAACTGTTGAATGTAACAACCACTTCTGATTTAAGAATAACTCACAAAATTTCTAAAGAGTCCATAAATATACGAGGTCCGTCAAAAAGTTAAGTTAGCAACAAAATTATTTTCACACACAATATCCATGGCCATTACTCGATGTGGAACCATGGGCAGCTTAAAACAATCAAACTGGGTAGAGTGCGCAGATTTCTTCAAATTGGTATGAATATTCAATATCTTAAAAAGAATATGCTTAGTTAATAAACAATTTTCATATTTTTAAGGCGAATGACTGGTTTGACGTATTCAATGTAAGAGTTCCTAAAAGTGACAGTAGAGACAGAACCAAAGCTTATGGACTAGCATTAGAACTCCAAGAAGATATAATCAATAAAATGAATGATACTATGGAAATCATGAGAGTGAAGGGCAAAAAAACTTTACTTCCATTTCAAAAAGGTAACATAATATAACAATTAAGCAATAAAAAAAGTTGGGTCGAAATTAAAACTACTAATTCAATTATCTATGTAGGTAAGATTTTTTGTATTTTTGATTTGTAATATTTGCTTCTGTATTTAACAATTTTAATTTGATCATCATCATGCTTAACGGTTTTTGAGAAAACTTTGCTCTTGATTGGATTGTTTCGTATTTTTAAACTTTGTTTTCAGCCTGATGATGGTATTCTACCGAAACTAGTTGCACCCCCTCACACTATTAAATACCTACGTTATGTGGTATGAATTGGTGTTTTATGGAACCAATAACAAAGTGTTCGTTATATTTTTATTTTTTTTATTTGGCAGTGACAATCATTAAGTATTCTATTTTTTTTGTTTTAGGTGTAATTATGTCGAATACCTCATTGAAACTGTTATTTGAACATCTGAAGGGAAGATTTTCCACAAAATACCTATTAACTTATCGGCTAAATCAAGATGTTTTGGAAAACTTTTTTGGAGCCATACGGGCTAAAGGAGGACTTCATGACCATCCAGATGCCCTTGAATTTAAAAACAGATTACGGTCTTACATTCTCGGTAGGAATGAAGGCTCTCTTTCAAGTTTTGGCAATACTGGAAGAGGACAATACTCCTGATTTACCGATTGAGGAAATAAATTTATGTGGAAAATATTTTTCTTCTGTTGATAATATCAATAACCTGAGGTGATTCCTGACTCAACTTCACTTAATGCAATTGATACCGAACTAACTGATATTCAATATGACGGATTGGAAAATTTGGCAGGGTATATTTGCCATAAACTCAAACAAGGTGATACTTCTACCTCTACAGCTCTTACATCAAATTATACATGGGTTTCACATCTAAGCGAGGGAGGCTTATCAAAACCTACTCCGCAATTTATGATCCAGTTGGAAAAACTTGAACAAATATTTAAATCCTTAAATACGGATAGTTTATTTATTTCTAAAAATTATTTAAAGAAATTAACAGAAATGAGTTCTTCTGTGTTATGTTCAGAAGAAACGAAGATGTTATTTTTTCGTTCACGAATGTTTTTTAGAATGAGAGAGTTAAATCGTGATTTACATAATGCTGCTATTTCTAGGAAACGAAAAATGTCAAAAACAATAAACTATAGTTATTTGTATACTTAGGCCGCGAAATCATTCTTTAACGTACCGAAAGGAAGATTGCCGCCGAGGCCGCTTGCGGCCGAGGCAAGGCAACCTCGAGGACGTTAAAGAATGACGCGGCCGCAGTGTACACAACATTTTTTGTGCAATTGTGTAGAATCCTCAGTAATTATTGATGAAATTTTAAGAATTATAATTTTCGTCGTAAATAGAAAGACGGTCGACTTTCATGTTACCATGGAAATGAGATAAATAATAAATAATTTCTAAAAACTGTCCATTCTCATGCGTCAAAATAAATATATAAGTGACATTTAGTTTAATGGCCGTCGTTATGACAGCGGCCGCGAAATTAAATTTTGCGGCCTGCATGGCGTACGCGAAGTTGTTACTTCGCGTACAATTGCACACAATAGTTATTTGTATACTTAGGCCGCGAAATCATTCTTTAACGTACCGAGAGGAAGATTGCCGCCGAGGCCGCTTGCTCCCCTAGGAAATAATTTAAAGGGAAAATATGGCAGATATTTTATTTTAGGAGATAGTGGATACCCGTTACAAGGCAATTTACTTACGCCATATAAAGATATGGGCAACCTAACCAGAAGACAACTAAATTACAATGTAAAACTGGCCAAGAATCGTTATATCATTGAACATTGTTTCGGAATATTGAAACAAAAATTTCGACAAATGTATCATGTCAAATTGAGAAATATTCGATTCATTGTCCATTTCATTAGAGCAGCATGTGTACATAATATAGCAATGGATGACAATTGTACTGTAAATGATGAACAAGAGCTACCTGACAATGACGTACAAGTTCAGGAACCTCTAAATGACGAAAATGAAAATGATGATGAAGCTGAAGATGTGGAAGCTCGTGCTATTAGAGACAGGGTGGCAAACACTTTACAAATGTGAAAAGTTAATGTTTTTAAAAATAAATACATAATTCGGCAATTTCTGAAAATATCTTTGATATTTATCAAATTGTATCAAAAATAAAATAAAACACAGCAGAAACTCTAGGGTTAACTAATTATTACAAAATAATTATTTAGATTTGGCTGCGTTGGCAAATGCAAACTTTTTCTTTTAAAATTAAATTTCGTTCTTCAATCAATTTATTTCTTTTTTTTATTTCGTTCAGTTTTTCGCGTTCAATTTCCAATCTCCCATCATAATATTCTTTTCTGTCCTGCCGAATTTTTTCCAACGTCGTTTTCTTTTTCAATAAATTGGATTTTGAACGTTTTCTCGATGTTTCATTTTCTTTGATCACCTGTAGCTCATCTTCACGGTGGCAATCTTCATCCATTAGAGGTGTTTCGTCGGTTGTGTCAACGGCCAGCAAAATTTCTGGGTGGACATTTTTTTTCTTTCCGAATATTTCGTTCATTTCGACCTCGTATTCGAAATATTTACGTCCTCTGCCTAGAATATTATGGTGTTAGATAATAATGCGTAATATTATCAATAACTTACCGGTCTTATTTTGATTGTCTATAAATTTCTTATAATTTCTTTCTATGACCCTCCATCTGTTAAGGCAATTGTTCGGAGTCACTTGCACTCCAAGTGCAGAACTAAATAAATTGGAGTGGATTTTATTGAGAAAAATCCCAGACTTCGTGGAAATTCAGTCATGTATCCCCATTGTAGATGGTTTAATCGATCAAAAAATTGATGAAAATAATTTATTTGATGAAGTCACAATTTTAAGGATCGTTATTTCTGATGAAAAACTTGAATTCTGGAAAAAAAAATGGAACGAGTGTTTCAGAAAAATGGATTGCTGTGTTTAAATTTTTTACAGAAAATAATCATACCTTCCGAAATCTTTTGCACCTTGTTGAATACAGTATGTGTTTACCAGGCACAAATGCACAACCCAGCAAACACAAATGTATATATTACATAAAAATATATAACAGAGCAGGAACGATTTGTATATATTTTACTCGAGGCCTTTCAAATTCACAAACACACTTTAACAAACACACCTTTAATGAATGAGCATATTGAGCTCATAAATTCCCCGCTATTGGAGTTTTTGGAATAGAAGACCTGGATGCCAAGCCAAAACCAAAATCCAGTGTGGCTGTTAGCCCCAAGCAATTTTTTCTAGCAAATGTTTAGCTTCATTAAATGCTTTTGATAATGACATATTGTATGCTCGAAATACGTATAAAGGCTAAAATAAAAATAATACCTGTTGAAAATTGCCTTTTATTATTATTTAATATTTAAGTCATGCAATTTCAACGAAGTAAGGCAGCAAACAATTACCAGATGTTTATATAAATCATTTATATATTTTGTACGTAGTATTTATGTAACAAAATCTTTATAAATTTTGTTATATATTCTCAATATTTATATTATAAAATATTTTATATATTGGATATATCTAATTTTATATGTATTTAAGACGTAAATTCTGCTACAAATATATAAAAAAAATATATATATATATTTAATACGTAAAATTTGCTACATAAAATATTTTATATTATATTTCACAAGTATTTCGATTTACGAAGGCTGCCGCCGCATGCGTACCTCGTCTAATGTCTTGCATAATAAAAGAAGAAAATTATAACCTATAAATTGTCACGAGTCATCCGAGTTGAGCAAAGCTTTTAAGCTACAAATAACCGCGCCAACTATTAATTAGAAAGTAGATACTTATAATAACGTTTTTGTCTGTGTGTTTGTGTTTAGAGGATTGGAGAATACATTATGTAAGTACTATTATTATTATTATATTTATATACCTATCCAGGTCTGTTCCAACCATATGTGCAGGTCGTGCGGCGCACGACGGCGCCGTCACGAAAAAGGCGCCGAAGATATTTTTTTATTTTTACCAGTGTCTGAAAAATCAGTTAGAATATGCTAGAATTAATATTAAACACAAGAAGGAAATAAGTAATAATATTTAAATAAATAATCTATAAAATGTAGGGTAAAGTGGGGTGACTGTGGTTTGCGGTAACTGTGTCACCCTGTAAAAAAAAAATTTCCCTGCATTTCATATTAGTTTTAACATTGCTATAACATAAAGTGGTGTACATTTAATCTTTATTTCAATTCTGTAAATTATACGGGCATTTTAAAGCTATGTCATTATAAGTAAAACGAAGAGGTGCGTAACTTCTCAATTTCTTAATTTATGCGCCACATGTTCAAATTTACATATGCATTACATTTCGGCATTGAACTGTATACTAAAGTAACTGGAAAGGAGGTAGTATACCCTTTGTGATTACTATTTTGAGGCCGAGCGAGATAGATAGTGTGGTGGGATTGCCATTACCGTCGTACTCATTGTAGCTTACGGAGCGCAGTAGTAAATTTTCCTGTTCTTTAAATTAAGTTTAAATTTTGATTCAATTTGTTAAAAATGGTTGTGAATTGTGTTGCTTACGGATGTAAGATTTTGCATGCTAAAGGGGCTAGCCTTCAGTTTCATAGGTAAAGTAATAAATAATAATTTTTACGATTGTTAGGTTATGTCCGTAGACATGCCTTATTTAATTTTTTTTACTTTTATTGTGAATTGTGAAAAAACATTACGTTAATAACCCGTGTCTTGCATATAGGTTTCCACATAGTCGACCACAGATTTTAAACCTTTGGGTTAATGCTATTAGAAGGCAGAACTGGGTACCTTCAAAGACAAGCCGGCTATGTAGCACTCATTTTTACTTTCCCATACCAATTCTCGTTCTCGGATAAATCGCTTACAGTTATTGTGAAGTTTATTGATTATTAAATAAATGGTAAGTAGATTCTTTCCTTTAATGTAGTATCAATAACACTTTGTTATTTAATAGGCTTTCATCACTTATATTCCTTCAAGTTGGAAATAATAACACTGTTGATTAATTTATTCCAGGTAAGTTTAAATTACTTTTTTAATAATAAGGAAACTAGTTTAAACTTGAAAATTAATTAAACTTTTATTTTACACACGATTAAATACTTCACATTATTAATTATTTTTAATTTTTATAGGTTACATAACCTACAAAATGGATGTTAACACAAAATTAGGCCCTGCCCATAATTTTGGAAAATAGCTCTTAAGGTATTTAAAATTTGAAATTAGAGCTCGAACTAAAAGCGTGCTTCCTTGATGATCACTTAAAACCAACTAAATACCAAAAACTCGTCTAATTTTGAACTCCAGCGCATTTTTCAAAATGATGGACCAATCAAATCATCTACACTAATTAAATTAATAATCAGCTGATTAATAATAAATTAAAATAACTAATTACACAGCTATTAATTAAATTTTCAAAAAACAAATATCATATTAATGATCCTGACAATTTTACAAATCTTTTAACACCAAACACGGTCAAATTAAAAATAAAAAAATTACATATGTTAAAATATTGAATTGTACATAAATTTTCCTTAAAACACAACAAAATTGTTATAAACATAAATGAGAATTAATAATAAACATGAAGAATTAAATTAAACACCTTTTAGATACATAAAACATAGAAAAAACTTCAATTAACGAAATCTAACCTTTAAATACAATTAATATATCATTTTCATCAATAAATATTAAACAATTTTAAATAAACCATAATAATCTCTTCAATACATCTCCATATGCACCATATAAAATAAATATAACCATATTATCAACATTAAACATAAATAAATGTGGTAATAGTCATCGTCACACATATAAATTCTTTATAATAACATATTTTGAGTTTCAGGGCTCCTTTACCCCCATAAAACAACTAACATAACTTCCTGCATCACTCCACGATGTCATCACTAGTCTCACAAATGATAATCTTGTCACCAAAATCACTTCAACTACTTATAAAGCCAGAACGAATCAGTTCCGAACAACACCAGATACATTATTGTCCTATTAAGTATACATTTACCATCATTATTCAATATAATCTTATAAACATCTATCTTTATATTATAAACAAACTAATTATTACCAATTTCAAGCACAATCAACCTCCTATCATGAAAAAAATATCCTTTTTAATATCTGAACATCATTACGAAGCCAAAAATCTCATGTAGTCATAGTTATTTTATAAGACTAACATAGTTTAAGTTATATTTATAATACTAACATTAATACAGA
>JABXWE010102771.1:0-38290 GCA_014611495.1 Limonius californicus | reverse complement strand
TTTCTAGCGGGGAAAAATCTGAAAATGCGCCTTCTGTCGGATAAGAAGTAAAGCCGTAGGTCCCGTGCCACTACGATGTGTGACACGTTAAAAATCACTACTGGAGTTGGAATTACCCCTGATAGGCAAAATTCTTAGTTAGGGTGTACAATGGGCCAAATGTGACCTAAGTGCATAGAGATGCTTGGAAAACCGTGTCCTAGATCTCGCTCTTTCAAAGCAAGCAAGCAATATCTCATTTGAAAGGTATTTTAATTCTGCGTTTGATCCTTGAGTTTCATAAAAAAATATTGATCCAGAAAAAAATGATAGATGATTGAAAATAACAAGTTTATGGAAAAAAGAAGGCTCCCGGAAAATTTTGCGATTTGCGGTCCGGATATGTTGTTGGCATCGTCGCGGACAACAACTTTTCCTGATGACACTTTCCCGTAGCTCGTACCCTTCGGCCGCCATGGGCGTCCAAAGTCGAAACACGAATCTACGTCCAGCACGTGTCCACGTCATCACAGCGGGTCGGTCGCCAGCTCAATCTATTCGCATAAGTACGGCGCATCGACGGCCGGTTCTAACATCCGCGAAGAGGGCGCGGGGAACGCCGGTTAAGTTTCTTTCAACGTTTCGGGGTCCCTCGCGGCCCCCTTCGGGGATGTTAGAACCGCCGGCCGTCGATGCGCCGTACTTATGCGAACAGATTGAGCTCGCGACTGACCCGCTGCGCTGACGTGGACACGTACTGGACGTCGATTCGTGTTTCGACTTTGGACGCCTTGGCGGCCGAACGGTACAAGCTACGGGAAAGTGCCATCAGGAAAAGGTGTTGTCCGCGACGATGCCAACAACATATCCGGACCGCAAATCGCAAAATTTTCCGCCTGCCTTCTTTTTTCCATAAACTTGATATTTTCAATCATCTGTCTTTTCTTTGGATGAATATTTTTTTATGACACTCAAGGATCAGACGCAGAATTAAAATACCTTTCAAATGAGGTGTCACTCGACCCCCATTGGCATTTAAAAAAGATGGCGCCTAATCGCCATTTTGAAAGGCATAAAATTTAAATATGGGCTAGAAAATAGTATTTAGCCTCCCATTAAATCACACATAATTTTTTGAAGAAATATCAAGACGCACAAAAATTAGTAGGGGAGGAGGACACTTTACGACCACCCTGTATATCTCTCGTATTATGATACATAAAACAAAGTTTAGATTAAAGAGTTATTGTTAGGGTTCAAAAAACTTTTGACCTCAAAACAGAACAGCAATGCAAAATATATTTCGTTTTTTCAAATATAATAGTATATTCTTCAACGAGTGTAGAATGACAGCTATTATTCACGAGGATGGAAATTCTGTCAGGAGCCAAAGGCGAGTGACAGAATCATCCGAGTGAATAATAGCTATTCTACAGGAGTAGGAGACTATACTTTCTCTACGACTATTTCATGGGAAGTTACAATTTTTGGTCCGAATCAGTATAATAAAAATTTTGCTTTAGATGGACGTATGAAAAAATGAATGACTTCTCCAGTTCATAAACGCCGTGTACACCATTGTGTAGTGTTTCTGCGATTTTTTTCGGCAGTAAATTAATACACGTCGTTTTCTAGGTTTCTGTTATTTCTGGTGGCGTACACATCTCAGCGTTTTCGCTGTCTGAATTATTCATACCTAGTTCTTACTGTTTTTACGAATACAGAAATAAAAAACTATTTTTGACAGTTACTTCAAAAACAAGTGGGAGATCCCAAGCGCTAACATGCCACGCCCACTTGCTTCCGGTTCCGCAATTTATCGTTGGATTCTGATACAGAATCCCACCGAAACAGAGAACAGAATCCAACGGAAATAGAGAATATCTATCATTCTTCAACTAAAAGGGTATATGTAACGAATACATTATATTATAGTCGTAGAGAAACTGTATTATTTTCATTTAATATTCTCAAGCCGGTCCCAGACACATTGCGAATATTCGCAAATACAGGCATTCGCGAGTAGTGTGGGGCAAGGAATTTGCACTACGTGTATGCTCGTACTCGTACTCGGGCTGTTTCCATCGGTTGTCGGTAAATACAACACGAGTCAAAGGAAAATTAAATACGTTTTTCCTGCTAATCGCACTCGCCGTGGAGCTCCCAGACTATTCGTGAACCATTGCGATTACTCGTGTATACTTACGATTGCTTTGTTCCTCGAGTTTATTTTTAGTTATTGCGTAGCAGTACGAGGCGACGGATATATTTACAACACTCGCGAATATTTTGAGTAGCTCGTGGAACCTCGCGATTAATAACGAGTTTGAATCACAAGCACTCCCGAATGTTAATTGTACAAGTATCTACGAGTCGTGTGGGAGGTAGGACTGGACATTGGCTATACTCGTAAATAATCGCACTTGTGAATATTTGCGATGTGTCTGGGACCGGCTTCAGAGAGTTTTAAATTCTCTGAAACACAATGATACCAAATTAGTTACAAGTTGATCAAAAACCGACAACATGGGAACATTTTAGAATGAATTTTGGTAGCACCAGATATTAAAGTAAAAACATTGTAATTAAAACAGAATTCACAAGAAACAAATTAAGTGTGATGGTAACAAGATCAAACAGCATTGCAACCTTTGCTTTGATGCCCCTACGATGAAAAATAATCTTAGAATAGAACTAATTAATAAAATATTTTTATAGTTTACAAAAATATAATTTACATACTTGTCATTTCCTTTGTTTGTGATACACAGTTAGCATTCTTATATAAATTGCTTTCTATTTGATCTTATTATCACAGTGTTATTTTGTTTTTCTGTGGTTGCTGTTCTAACAGTTTTACTTCAATATGAAGGTTACAAAGATATAAGAATTAAAAACAATGTATATGTTACCATTAAATAATTTATATATATGTTTTGATTTACCTTTTGATTTTTGACAACTGCTGTTATTTTTTTCTATGAATCACCATAACAAACTTCTAATGTATGCTAACCTCACAATCTAAACATTGCTTATATCTCTTGTAATAGCAGAAAAATACATTGAAAGTATAAAATATAACTATTGATAGCTACAGTTTAAATAGATAACTTCTTTATTTAAATAAATAGGAATTCAGTTAAATTAGCAAAATTTTAGTATTTTTCCTGGATAATTCAATAGTACAATCGAAAAACAAATAAATGTGTGTTTGTACATTTTGATATTCCTCTAATTTTTCAATTCAGAAAAATTATAAATGTTATTAGAACATTTTGTTTTAATATTTTTCCATTTATGGCATTGCTTTAAAAACTGGTAAACAAGGGAGTATTTTATGAAAACTGCAAACTTTATATTAAAAATATTAGAAACCACTTGGAGCATTTTTTGTATTCATATGAAAGTTTCCAATGTCTATGTCTGAAATTGAACTATAAACAAACGCCAATTCGAACACCTGCCAAATTTAAACAATTTGTTCACCTGTCAAAATCTGGTTGTATGTAATTTGTTTACTTTTTAAAATGCGTTTTATTGTGATGAGATACACTTGAGGTTAAGTTCACTTTGCTTGTGTTAGCATTCGAAACAATAAACACAAGGTACGGCCGGTAAGTAACATGACAGCTACGACATACCTTGTAGCATTCATAGCCAACCCTAATTTAAAAACTTTTTGATCACTTGATATAATGAATTAATAGTCGCTCATAGTTGAAGTAATGACAATTAGACAGCTCACTTCAATCTTGTTTATTATTGTTTTATTGGGCGAGATCTAAATCTAGATTTAGTAGCACTCACAGCCAACTCTAATTTGAAAACATTTTGATCGCTCGTTATATTAAAGTATTTTTCATAATACTTTGGTGTAAAAAACCAGAGGAATGTTTAAACTTAAACATATAGGGAGCACCATTTAAAAAAAATTTGAGTACAATTAAACTTTATAATGAATCATTCTTATATTTCGATTACCCTACTCAATTCTGCAGGAAAAATACTATTTCCCTAAATTAACCAAAATTTACATCAATTTAAATAAAAATTTGTAGTTGAACCTCGTGAACGAATGTATAATTATACTCTCTTGTTTGATTTAATTGAAATTATTTTAATTTTTTGTAACAGTAACTGATTCACATAAGGTGACTGCTTCAGTAGTTTTGAATAGTGAACAGAATAAGATTAAGAACAAAAAGAAGAAAAAAGTGGCTCTAGATTCATGAATAGTAATCAAATTTGTCTTGCTAGTAGATGCACCACTAATAGTATGGTTAGTGAGTATAATTATGTAATTATTACTTCACTTACATCATCATCATTAGTATTTATATCTGAATTAAAAAGTGGCAGACTAGGCTGAGAGAGCGGATCGAGAGGAACTGTAGGCGTGCAAGCAGGCAGAACTTCAACCAACTGATTAAGTGGCTGTAGCCCGGGAGCTGGCCGGAGAGGAAATGCCCTGTGTGGAGAAGTTGCTCGACTTGGAGTAGGTGATGTAGGTTGACTGACTAGTGGAGAAACGGGCGGTGGTGGAAATGGAGCAACCTACAAAAGAAAATATAATCATAAGCAAAACAATAAGGAACAATGTTAACATTCTTTGTGGACTGTAAATAAGTATAGTAAATGAGACTTACCATAAGTAATATATTATGCAGAATGTTTAAAGAAAATAAGTATATAATGAAAATTACCTCTGGGGCGCCACTTACTGGTCCTGCAAAACCAGGTCGGTTCCACATGTGCATAAGTTCAATAGGAGCAGCGACAGGATGAGCAAAGTGAGTTTGTGGATGTTGTTGATGAGGGCCTGGATCACCATGAACTACTGATGCACTTTTTACAGGTATCACTGGTATGTCTGGATGAGTCTGTAATACAGTATGTAAAGTATCTATTATTTGCACATAAAAGAAAAGAGAAAAAAGCCAGTACAAAAAACTAGTAAATAAATATAAACCTAAGGAAAAATATCACTATATGGCCATATAATTAAGGAAGGATTAAAGTAAATAAAACAGACAGGAATACTACTACTATACAGGAAAAGGAACCAGTATTAATACACAAAATGGCAGGATATTCGGTATGTCAAATAAAGAAAAGGGAAAAGAAGTTGAAGTTTTAAATAACGAATATGCAGCCCATTTTAGACTCTTTAATTTTTGTGTTAGTCTAGTAAAGCCTAGTTATTAAATGAGAGGGATTTTTGACAATCTAATCATAACTAATTTTAAGTATTATCATTTTTTCGTGATGATGTAATTGACGTGTTTTTAAAGTCTTTTGTGCATTCTATTAAAGCTGTTTGCTTCTCATCTGCCTAAGCTTTTAATTTAGGCTTGCATTATAAAATCTTTGAAACAAACACAAAAAACATAAATTGGCTCAGGTCATAAATCAATACAATATAAAATAAAACAACTGCTTACAATTAAACAGCTGGTAGAGTTAATATTTCAATTGCATTTTGTTTCACCTATTCATATTATTTAAATTTATAGCTTGAAGTATTTTTCTGTAAATCCTACGCTATTACAATGTCTGATCATAAATCTTCAATATTTATGGGTAGGTAATAGATTCTACACACTTATCAATGTTTATCAGAAAATTGATGTCCATTAACTAATCAAGATTATTCATGTTATCAAGTTTATTACAAATAAACTGAAGACTTTGTAAAGTGTAACCTGATATACTAAAGCTATTAATTGTTTAATTGCAAACAAGTATTTTATTTTATATTGTTTCAATACTCAATTTTGGTTTTGGGGATCTTTCTCAAAAATGTTTAAACAGATGAAAACAAATAAAATTCTTTAACAGATTAATATCCACATTACATGAAAAACTGCAAAAACACAAAAATATGAACCAAAATGGAAAATATTAAGCACAATGTTAGAAATTGCAGAACAGGCATGTGGTAGTACACAAATAAGTTCTAGATTTAAAAGAAATGGTGTTGAAATGAAAGGGAATAGGCAAAAGTAACAACAACGAAAATTACATGGAAGCAATGCACATCAAATCTAAAAAAGCAGAATGTAGCAACTCTAGATATGTTGATATAGGAAAAATATAAGTCATAGTTTCGCACATAGTAAAGATTAAAAGGAGAAAGGATACTATGGATTAGACATGTAAAAAATATGTGGAATAATTTAGTTACAGATTAGAAAATGATAATTGAAGTATGGAGAAGACATTATGAAGAAAACTACATAGAAAAAGAATTACAAGATAATGATAGCAAAGATTAGTGGAAAGTATTAATAGCAACATAACAATAGAAAAAGTAGAGAATGCAATTAGAACAACCAAATGTAGAAAATCTGAACAAAAAATGACAAATTTAGAAGTGGTAAAACTCAGAGCACAGAAAGTAGTAGATTGGTTGATATTTATCAGATGGGAACGATAAAAAAATACCTACAAGTTTAACACTTAAAAAAAAGAGCACCAATAATTATCAAAATTATCAAGCATACTCGATAATATTTAAAAATATGTATATGAAAACAGTAGAAAACAATTAAGAGACAAATAAACAGCTTTTAGATTCAACATCATATAAATACTTCAATACAAATTCAAAAAAGAATACACAAAAAAATGGAAGAGGTTAAGATTAGCATTTTTTGATATAAAAGTGGCATTTACCAACATAGCAACAACTAAAATGTCAGAAATACTCGAAAGTTACACAGTAAACCGGTTTTTAATTACAACTATACGATGTCCTATTGATATTTAAAAATAAATCAAGAAATATCTAACATTTTGAAACTGAAAGGTGTACAGCAAGTCCACTTTTGTTTATACTTGTAACCTTTAAAGTTATATGTCAATTTAACACTAAATCAAATAAAACTAAGACTGGAAATAGACAACTTGAACCGATATTTTTGAAACATCCGATTTTTAAAATGCAACCATTAATACAATAATTTTAAAACATTAACAAGTTACAAAACCATAAAACCAAACAGATTGTTTATAAGTGCACTAACATATGCAGTAGAAAATTGTATTTTAATCAAAAGAAACGAATTTTGACAGTAAAGACAAAGATCATTTAATACACAATTAAAGTGATAATGGTAGTGGAGCCTCTGGTGAAAAGAATGGAAGAAAAACAAGTGGACATGCTTGTAGAACGGGAAATAAACACTAAATTTATCAAAAATAATAAACCGAGATGGAAGTAGAAGACTGAAGACAAACAACAGACCAAGAATATTATGGGAGAAGCATATAAAAAAACTACCATACCAAAGAGGAGAACATTAGCAAGACAGAAAGATGTATATAAAATGGGTTGAAAATGGATAAGAAGAAAAATGCTGACAGAATGTAGGAGTATAGAAAGAAGAGTAAAAAAGTAATAGTAATTAAAGACATAAGCACTAATAGCTACAAAATAATCAATAAAAATATCTTACAATTATTTTTTGTACATTAGAATATCCAAATCCTGGCGGGTAACCTGGAAATGGTTTTGACGAAATATGTTTTTTGCACTCGCGCTGTTCTATAACATGCGCCAACATATTCCCAAAGAAGCTCTTCTGATCAAACGTGAACGCTGGATGGTGTAACCCCAAAGTGAACAGTAACAAAAGTTCATTTTGCAAATTTTCATCTTTACAATTTCCTTTTAAAACGCAAGATTCAACCCAATCTGTCCTTAACAACGTTTTATAAAACCAGTTGGCGCACTTGCAATTCCTCCCAGACAACAGGGACAAGTAAATTAACACTCGATGCCGTACGCTTTCGTCCATCAACCCTTGGGTTAACGAAGTGTCTTTTGTAAGCTTATCTATATCATTGGCTGTAATAGCGGAGCCACGAAGCTCCTGGTAGCTGTGCTTCCCAATTTCTTCGATGCAACTACCCAGAAAGCGAACTTCAAATGGAACACACATATTTAACAACTCGTACATTACGTCTATTCGTTTATAACTTTGTAAGTCCTTAAACCATAATAAAACATCCTCTTTACACACCATTGCCAGAAAACATTGAAACTTTTAGTCAAATTTCTGCAAAAGATATTAGGATTAAAAAAGTACAGTACGAAATAACCTCACTTTTATACTTACAACCAATTCATTCACGAACTACCATAACAGAATCACTATACGTTAATAAAACACATTTATATACAAATCACATGTGCTGTATGTAAATTACAATACGGAATTACTAAAATGAAATTACCGATTCGCGTACTGGAATGACCACTGACAGAAATATGGAGACTGATATTATCGCAGGTCGCTGAAAATGCAACGCCAACTTTTTGCTGCGTCCTTTTGAGATTTTGATACGCTGCTATAAAGCGATAAGTATTTGCTCAAATTCTTATCAATTTCCTTGCATGTACTGCTAGCAAATTTAGGAAATCCCCCACGCGTATAGGAAAAAATTAATGGCGGCAAAAACTCGTAATTAAATTTCGAGAACTGCGTGTGTGTACTATTTCTGTTACATAATCGAATTAATCTGCACGCTTTTGGGTGTTTGTATCACAGCTATGCATTCAAAAATAATATGCTCTTGATATCCACAATCCGACAGAATACTTTATAAATATTTATTCTTAACTGTAAGTTTAAAATTATAAAATATAAGCTTCTAGCAGTTCCTAATTAAAACTTGTGTGGAAAATCAATGCGATGATTTTAAAAATCGACTGGAATAAGGAAAACAGCGGTACTACAACGTATAAGTATAATTATATCTAGAAAATAGGCCAATTATTCTAAATTTAGATAAGTACCAACTTCACATACTACATAAAAGTGAATCCATATTGAATTATGATTTGAGTTGACTAAATACCTACATATTTGCTTATTTTTGTCTATTGAGTACACGAGGGTGATTCTTAGCATGCAGACGTTTCTTACTGCTTTGACTCATGAAACATAAATTTGCAACATATGACATACATATGTTGTTGTATATTTTACAATATATACTCATGAAATTCATATTTTTTTCCATAAAAAATTCGAGACATTAAAATAATAGAATCGCAAATTTTGCTTCTTACCGAACGTCTTTGGCGTTAGTTGAACAATTTCATTGGAATTAAATAAAAATAAAAGTAGGTATTATGTTTTATAATGTAAAGCATTTTGGGGATTTCTTTAAAAAAAAATTACGCACTGCCAACTTACAAATCCATAAAAAATCGTCTAAAGATTCCATTGGCTAAATCATCACCTCCGAAAAATACTTTTATTTCAATCCATCTGCTATGTATCAGACCAACGGTAATATCTTGTAATGAACAAAGATATTTTTTTAAGTACAAGTGAACTGGAATATTAAATACTATAATTTTGTAACTTAGACCCAATGGCAAAATTGAGCATTTGAAGATACCAATGAAGAACATACGGGATTAAATTCAATTACCAAGAGCTTTCCTTTACCTTTATTAGTGGTGGTTAGTATTTGTGGATAGTTTGTAAGCCTACTGCACTCTAAAACTATAACATGTTGCGTTTATATGACATTAGGTGGTTAGGGGAAATTTTAAGTAAAATTATTAGGATATTTTCAGTAGAAAATCTATTGAATTTCCACTAAAACTGCCAAAAAATATTTATGAATAATTTATCCATATTCATCTAGCACAAAAGTAGTTTGTCTATATTACATCGCAGCTAGTCCACAGTAGCGCATTTACCAAACTCTGTAAAATCTTTCTCTTTATTAAATTTTAGATGAGTAAATTACTGCCGCAAATGTTTTTAAAATATTATTAATATACGTTAAATAAATATTTAGTTGTTGAGACAAAACTATTTATTGAGGTACGTAAAAGTTTCACATCAATAGCTGTGTTAATTGCTATTCATTGATAATGTGTTCGTTTGAATAGCTTATTACAATTATATTTAAACTACATTGTTGTATATGCTCCTCAATATTTTGAAAAAATCACTGAAACATGTACAACATTTTTTTATATGCAGCATCTGGTACCTACTTAGAATACTTATTACAGAGATGCCAGCAGAAAATACTTTCAGTTTAACGGCGGCTGTATTAACAATTACGTTTTTTGAACCTAGTGTTTTATTTTTCAGCTGGAATTTTTGGCATTATAAGTATGTCCACATCAGGGATGTATGTTCAGGGGGTATGCACCACACACCTATAACGTCATAGAGAAATAAGAACCCACACTGTGGAAAGACATTGCAGTACATAAATGAAATGTACTATGGTTCCTCAATAGACAACTGCACGTTTTAATATAATTTTATTTTACGATCTTGAAAGGAGAAATTAAGTAGATGTACACTGCTCAACAAAATTAGGGGAACACTTCTTTAGCTGTGCATAATTAAAGACAGACGCAATTATCAACTTTAGTATATTGTTCTTTCAACATAACTTAATAAGATACAAACAACAAATATACTCTAATTAAACGGTTTTCTTGAGTAACACCAGACTATTGAGAAGACTACCAAAATCGAAATGTGTTTTATAACTTAAAATGTAATAGAAATTCTGTTAACGCCCGAATACCAAGCTTTAGTAGCGCGTGTGCCCTCCATTAGCTTCAATAACAGCCTGCCTACGTCGGGGCATGCTGCGAATAAGACGTCTTAACATGTCTTGTGGTAAATTTCGCCATTCTTCCACAATGGCCTCAACCAACCCCTGAAGAGCCTGAGGTGCAGCAGGACGCTTCCTTATGCGCATGTCGAGTAAATCCCAAACGTGTTCGATGGCATTTAAGTCTGGATTCATGGCTGGCCACCCTATCACTTGGATTTCTTGTTCCTGGAGGAAGTTTGTTGTTAAATTAGCGATATAACTCTACAATTATCCTGTTGTAGGATGAAGCCATCGCCCAAATTGTTTGCAAATGGCACAACATGCTCTTGAGAAATCTTCTCAACATAAATTTGCGTTGAGACGTTGGAGAACGACAACCAAGTCTGTGCGACCGTCTATACTAATGCCACCCCACACCATGACCGATCCAGCTCCGAATCAGTCCACTTCTTGTATACACGCGGCAGTGTATCGTTCTTCAGGACGTCTGTACACTCATATACGACCATCGCAACGAGTTAGACAAAACCACGACTTGTCAAAGTCAAAATTGCCATTGCACATGTTCGCGGGCAAAATTTAGACGGATAATATTGTGATTCCTGCTCAAGTGAGGAGCTCGCACAGGCCTGGGAGAAGTCATATTGACTTCTTTGAGTCGTCTTCTAACCGTCTGATTGGAAATTGTCACACCGTTGGCATTTTCGAGTAGATTTTGTAGCTCACGAGCAGTAACAGTTCGTTGGCGAAGACAAGAACTAACAATATACCGATCGTCCCGAGGGGTAGTTTTTCTTTTACGGCCTTGTCCAATTCTCCTGTAATATCTACCCGTTTCTTGGTACCTATGCCAAGCTCTGCAGATAACAGATGTAGTTAATTGGAACTGGTTTGCTACATATCGCATAGATCAACCATCTTCAAGCAAACCAACAGCCCTAGCGACTTCAATTTCACTTAAATAACGCATTTTGGACTCAGAAGCATTGAAAAAGTCAAAACTGACGGTTTTACTGTGTCCAATGACTAATTTGATGAGTTTCAGATGTTTGCTTTGTGGTCAAAAACCACTTTGTTTAGAGACTTGCTTTACATTTTGGCGTCTACGATGAAAACGAACAAACGAATCACCGTAATTCTTTTTGCATTTTGTCAATAAAGGTCTAAAGAATAATTTCTTTTTTATGAAGCTTTCACAGGCCTTAGAGACCCATCGCTTTTGTATAATATAACAAGAAACAATCCTGCTTCCATCATTTACTGGAAAACTTATAGGCGCTCAAAAAAGTGTTCCCCTAATTTTGTGAAGCAGCGTATAAACAAAACTACATTTTAATAAAATAGGATGTTAATATGTTAATGTTTAGTCGATTTTCTACTAAATCACAAGTCTTATTTTTAAAAATAGGAAGTTTGCAGAAACTAGGGTGTTTCGACAAAACTTATCTTTTTGATAATTTGAGCCACTACCTATATGAACCTTTCTATTGTTTACAAAAAAATTGTGTTAGGAAAATATTTGTGTTTTTTTAAATACTTTTGTGAAAATTACCATTTTTAGGTTTCTTTAATTTGGTGGAAAACGTAGGTACAGTAACCCTTGATTCAGAATGATAATGGTCATGCCTGTTTTACTCTAAAAATTCTGGGTAAGTTAAATAGAATAATGGTAGCTCTCACAGGTAATAACCTGACCTCAAATAAAAAATTATGACACTTTTCTTGTAGATTAATACATATTGAAAAGTTATTTTATGCAGAACATAAAAAAAATGATCCACTAAAAAAACAAAGAATTCAAAAATCTAAAAAAATTGGTAAGTACACTTTGTTTCAAATTAATATTTTTTATCATGCAAAATGTAATAGAATGATATACCTAATTATTTTTATAAACACTACACCGATTTAATCAATTGTATTATATTTATTTGTCAATTGATTTTCTTCTGAACATTACACAATTTTTTTTTTGAAATCATTACAATGTAAGACCTTTAGAAAAAAAAAATATTATTCCATCTGTTATATTATTTCTTAGAACAGTAGTTTAGAAAACAAGTTCTACAGTTTAGCAGTAGAAGCTGTTGTTTTAAACAAAGATAATCTATTGTCTAAAAGTTTAATTTTGATTAAGGCACTAAATAAGAGGCTATATAATAACCTCAGCAGAAGAAGCACAACACATGTGAGTTATAGAAACACACATGGAAAACGATGCCTTTATAATTTTTTACTGAATAATAAAAGTAAACAAAAATAAGCATAATGATTTTCGTGAACCACATCCAACTTAGCTATTTTTAAATTGATTCGGTTTTCACGATTGTTCTATACATGCAGAAAAAATATGAAAGCAGCAAAGATTTCCATACAAGTACCACAATTTAATTATGACTGATCTCTTGTTTTTATGACATTGCAGGTATTTCGTTTTTGACAATCAAAATTATTGTGAATAGATTATCACTATGGGTTAAAAGAAAGATAGTATACAGGGTCCGCCAACGATCTGAAGAAGTAATATTATGGCCACATTTTAAACAAATAAAAAAAATTTTCATCAAATCTGTAGCGGTTTATGTCAGCTATATTTTAAAATTAGTTTCATATATACAGGATGTTCCACAAATGTGTGAATATACATACATACTGACAACCACTACTGTCAAACCAATTGTTAATAGTAGTCAAAGCCTACTATTGGCAGAAATGACGGTATCACAATTTTAAAATAATGCAAACTTATAAAAATTCGCATTATCGCAAAAAATATAAATTTTAGGTATAGGGAACCTTACATAAAATTGAAAGCGAAGTTAATTCTGCATCAAATAAAGTCAAAATATACCACGTGTTCTATTTAAAAAACATAGTTTTTGATGTTTAAAGATGCTTGTATTTGGCAAGTTATTTTGAACACCCTGTATAATATAAATCAATTTGTTACAACGCATTAGATTTAGGGCCTCATGTCAAATAAGTATACTTAATTTTCATTGTCTACTCATAGGGTACTTTCTACATTTTATTGTCAGAAAAGTGAGGGGAATAAGAAAATGCAATAATATATATGGTGTTCCATTTAAAAAAAGTATTAATTGTTGAGCCACACATTTATGGAACACCCTGTAAATATGAAACTAATTTTAAAATATAGCTGACATAAACCGCTACAGATTTGATGCAAACTTATGTTTATTTGTTTAAAATGTAGCCATAATATTACTTCCTCAGATCGTTTGCGGACCCTGTATATAATATAAATATCTAAATTAAAGATTAGAATGCCCTCTATTCTAACTTGTCTGGGTACGTTTTACAGAATGATAATGTCTCTCATAGGTAATACAGGGTTCCCAGCAACTTTACTTAATAAAATTCCCTGACTTTTCCAGGTTTTCCCTGACTTGGTTGTTAACTTTCCAGATAAGTCCATTGAATAAAAAATCTAAAATGTAACGCATATACGATACATGTTCCGTTTTCAAAATAGTTAAAAAAAACACATTTTTACTAATTATTTATTTATACTTGAAAAACACAACAATTATTCTTAAAAATTAAAAAACATTCTATAACTTAATAAAGTAAACGTAAAGTACCTACATACCTACATATAACAATCGTATACTTCAAAAATGAAGAAAACAAAAAACATCACAACTTCTTTCGCAAATCTGATATTTCACGATCTATCAAACTACTTTCATAACTGATTTGATTATTTAGCAGTCGCTTCTTCTCTTCTAACTTATGTATCTTGGTTTTTGCCATCTCTTTTTCTTTGACAGCTTCGCTTACTGCAGTTACTTCCTGTTTTTTTCTCTCTAACGCCTCCTTATACCTTCTGTAAGAACTCTTCGCGTAATTTCTCATTTTCTGGTCTATGTTAACATTCAAGATTCCACCAACATCCAATACGGCATCATATACTTGACGTTGAGCAACTATACTCTCTTCATGAATATTTTCAACTAAAATTTGCTTGTTAATTGAAAAACCTGCTTCAACTGTAGCATTGCCATGTGATAATATCAAAACATGCTTCAGAACTTCCCAAAGTTCAAAATATTTTGAATTTTCCATCAAGATTTCTCTATAAAATATATCCAGCTGATGCTTACTTATGGAAAAATTTTTGCAACTATCCAAATTTGCCTCGTCATTTATAAATTGGCCATACTGTGTTTGAGCTCGCTCTGCAGTAAGGGAATTTATAATGGACTTGTCATGTAAAATTTGCAACAAATTCTTCATTCTTGATTGTGATGTTGTTCTTGATGAGACGATCTGAGTTGGATTAAAACACGTTACTGCTTGTGTTAAGGAATGGATTGACACCTTTACGAAATGGCGATCGTTAAAAGTAGATATTGGTAGGAATTAATGTAAACTTACCTGTAGAATGTTATTAAGTGAAATGGGAGTTACTCCTTCTTTAAATTTTGCCAGAATATCAAGTGCTGTAGCATGTTGCATGAAAACAGATGTCAGATATCGACTTTTTACAATGTTGTCATTGCAATCCCAGTAACGCACAACAATATCCATTTGCCCCCGCTGAGCTATTTTATTAAGAGATTCATCGAAACATATTACACACTTTGAACATTTTTTTACAGTATCTTCAAGATTTTCTTTAAAATACCGTAAGTACAAACGTAAGCAACTTTTGTAGGTCCTAAAGTAATTTTTTCTGCAATTTTGCTGTCTTTAAACATCTTTTGCATTACAGGTATAGAATTTTGACAAGAATTAAATGACATGTGTGTCATTGTTACATTTAAACTCCATAAAATCTCAGCATCGGTAATATCTGCATTCGTTACAAAATTACTTAATGTTATCGGTTTTGTTGGAACTAAACTAGGTTCTTTCTCGACTGCAACAGCACGTAATGCATCCACATCGCCGTCGTTTTTCGGAGCACTGAGTAATGAACGAACTGATGTGCATTGTCTTAATTTAGACATATTCTTTTTATGCTTTGCACCTTTCAAGTGACTGGTTACGGCTTGTCGTCCCATGTTACTCAGTTCAAATGACCTGTTGCAAACTTTACAAAATGCTCGAAAAACGTTTCCTGGAACAGCAGCTAAAATTCTGCCCCATTCTGGATTTAAGGCAGAGTTAATCCAATCATCATTAAACACTGCTTTCTTCTTTGCCATGTTAATCAAATTTTCGTCCACTTTCAGTTTTTTAAATCACGGTTTACATTCACTGAATTTCTATATTGCACTGCGACCGCTATAGTTGTGATTGCCGCCCAAAACGTTCAAAGCGTGACCTGTCTGCACCTGTGACTGCATTACTCGGCCCTGCGCGAATGTTTTCGTCGTGTACGGTAGTTTTATCTTTTTCAATCGTGGATTTAGTTTACGAACAAGAGACAAAGAGGGAAAGGCACACACAAATATAGAACCATGTGTTTTACTTATTCTTACGAAAATCAGCGAAAAATAACGAAGGAGGGATAAACACACTCAAACAAAGCGCGCGATCTGATGAAGATTCAAATCATAAAATTCCCTGACTGAAAAAAATAATTCTCAGTTTCCCTGACTATTCCCTGTTTTCCCTGACTATTTTAAATTCCCTGACTTTTCCCGATTTTCCCGGTTTTCCAGGTCACTGGGAACCCTGTTTTAAATATCAATCATCATTATCCCCGACAGCCTGCCTTTTTGTCCCATTGCTGGACATCAATCAGCCTCTTCTCTGCCACGTGTTTCTCCTGAGCGCTAATGTACAAACACGGGGAACCTACAGTTTAACGTTGAATCCGAACGGTAGAAATTCCAGAGAAGGCATAAAGATCCCACGGTTGCAAGCCGGATTGAGAAATTGTGTGTGGTGGAATGGAGACAAGACTTTTATAAATCTGCATAGTAATGCTTAGGTTTCGAACCCAAGACAGAATCGACATTTAACTCAGAAAGCGAATGCAGCTAAGCTACCACCACACAAATATTAATGCTGGCGTTTATTTGACTAACTTATACCACCTGATTGTGCTTGTGCAGCTGACAAAATACTTTTACCATGAACACAAATGCCTATGGTCTTCAGTTTAGGTTACTGCAAATACTAGAGGTTTGAGGTTATGTTTGCTCCTCTTTGTTGGTTAAACAAGCTTGACAGCTATTTCACAAAGTTATATGATGCGCAAGCTTAATTGACTTGCAGATTAATAATTAAAATATCACGTCGTTTGACAGTAAAGTTCGTATTTTTTATTAATCAATTATCAATTTTCGAATTTTTTGTACACCATATTAGAAATATTAAGCAGGCGTTTATTTGACTTACATATCACTGACTGTCCTCAAGTAACTGACAATATACCTACTTTTACCATAGTGTAAATACAAATTCCTTATATTCTTCAATTTGGTTTACAGCAAATACCAGAAATTTGAGGTTATGTTTCCGCTTTGGTGGTTCGCCATGCTGACCAATTATTTCACAAAATTTATGTGACGCACAAGCCTAATTGACTAGCAGATTAATAATTAAAGTATCACTAACTAATATCACTTGATTGTCCTCAGGCAACTGACAATATACTTTTACTATGGTGTAAAAACAAATGCCTATGAACTTCAGTTTGAATTTGAAGGTTATGTTTCCACTTTGTTGTGTTGGCCATGCTGAGCAATTATTTCACAAAAGTTATGTGACACACAAGCCTAATTAACTTTCAGATTAAGCTAGTAAATATCACAATGTTATGGAACAAAATAATACAAACGGAGCATTCCACGACATGTGAACCCAACCATTTAAAATGGCTGCTCGAGGACACACAAAGTGAAGTTAGCGTATCTACTACATTAATTTTCAACTTTTTGGTGCCTTATTTTAAGTACTTACTAAATAGAATTTGTTCTTTAAGAAAATTTTGGCATTGTTTGTAATTACTGACATTATAAACAATATAAAATATAAAATAATATAAACTTATTAATGCGAAATACTGAAGAAGATTAAATAAATGGTGGTTTAATACAAAAAACTAGAAATGCATAATGGATTATTTAAAATTTGCATCAGAAAAACATGTACTTACATCATGAATGCAATGATAAATCTTTAAAACGATATTTAATCTTAATTTGCCTAAGTTATAAGAATTTATTTATTTGCTGTTACGTTGACGCTACACAAAACCTTCACAATTCTGTTCAGAAATTTGTACAATATTCTACAAAGCATGTATGACGTGAACTAGAATTTTGTGAGAAATTCTGTTTATAAGCACAAGCAAATAGATCAAAGGCAAAAAAAGAAAACTGTCAAAACAATCATGTCACTGGATAATGTAAAATTCTGTCAACGTTTCATAATAATTGTTTTCTGTTGTTTGCATATCTAACATACCTTACAATACTAAAATATGTATACAGTGAAACCTCCTATTACGGGCACTCCCTATAAGCGGACACTTCCCAGAAACGGACACATTTCGTAGAACCAATGTTCTGCTATTATTAACACCTGTTAAATAGCCTCTTTTAACCGGACCCTCTAATACACAGACACGGACAGTTCATAAGTCTCATTTTTAGGAAAAATTACCCCCCTTAACCGGACAACTAATTTGCGCATATTACATTATGTCATCGTCCTAGTGAAATTTAATACTAGTACTTCCTGTTATAAATATTTGAGCCTTATCACGGTTTTCGCAGAACTAATTTCAATGTTGTAGTTCTTTATTGTACTTTGTTTGTAAAATGCAGAACTTGTTGATTTATGAGTTTTATAAATTCGGACTTATATTAAGCAGTTTAACTGCGGTGTTCGTAGGCAATAATTATTTATAATTATAATTATTTTTGTTATGTTCAATAAAATACACTTTTCTACATGTTTTAATAATTTTTGTGTTCTCTCTTAAACGGACACCTCCTATACCCGGACATGATTGTTTCTTTTAAGCGGACGCCTCCAATAAACGGACAAAAAGTGTGGAACCATCGGTGTCCGCTTATTGGAGACTTCACTGTATACACAACAGTAATAAGACCTGTAAGTAATTTAACATGGTGAGATCAAAATTTAAAAACTTGTAGCAACTCTGTGTTGCGAAAATGTAGTAATACGTATAATTTATCAATAAAGAATATTCTTTTGCACGTGTTAAAACTTCAGTCCTGTCCAGTTATTTAACCTTTAGGCAATCAAACTAATATAAGAACAGTACTGTACAATAGTACAAGTACCACTATGAAAAAATTAAAAACAAAAACACTTACCTCCAGACTCTTTGGAAGCTTCTTTTTCTTTGGAAGAATCAAATTGTGCATTTAGTTTGTGCTCGAGCTTCAGTACTTTATTGATATTCTCTTTTTCGGGATTCTTTTTTAAAAAATTACCCAGATTGTCTACGGTTGAAAAGAATCGACCCCGCAATTCTATACCATACGATTTTGCCTTTTCTTTTATTTGAGCTAAAAGTACCTACAAAATATTACACTATATTGTTCACGTTTCCCAAATAACTGTAACTTAATTTACACAACATAAGATAAATAACTATACAACATGAACCAAAAAAACGTACCCCTGCTTCAAGTGTGTAATCTACAAATAAATTGAAGACGAAGTCAAATAAAATTTTTCTCTAAAATGTATGGCTAGAAAGTTACAGGCCTTTAACGTTGAATTTTTAAAAAATTGTTTTTCGCAAATAACTCGAAAACTTTTAGAAATTTCAAAATACTCTTCCCAATGAAAAATATTTCTTTTTTGATGAGGTTTTGTCTGGTTGGTTGGATTTTCCATGAATGGACTGAAAGTATTAGTTTTCACATTGTTCCCCTAGACTTTCTACTCCAACTATTCAGTGCCAATTACAAACGTCCAACATCTTCAGCAACGAATGCTTGTTTGCTCTAATTTAATAAGAAATGATCCGCAATTATTTTACAACATACGTCAGTCAATCTTGAAAAGAATTCGTAAATACATAGAAGTTGACGGTGTACAGTTCGAACATTTAATCAACTAATTTATCTGTTAATTAATACTTTGTTTAATTTAATAAACTCCAGAACAAACTGCTAGGTACTCTGATGTGTTTATTCGGTGTCCACGGCCCACTTACCAAACTTTATTGCGATAGTATTTAATTGACCGTGATCAATAAAATTTCAAATAACTCGTAAACCGCTCACTTTATCAACTTCAAAGAAGAGGACCAAATTTGAAGAATGATGGTCCCAAAAAACACGTGAAAAGTTACACACAAAAAAGTTGGAATGGAAAGTCTAAGGGAACAATGTGAAAACTACTACTTCCAGTCCACTCATGGAAAATTCAACCAAACCAGACAAAACCTCATCAAAAATGAAATATTTTTTATCGGGAAGAGTACTTTAAAATTCCTAAAGATTTTCGAGTTATTTGCAAAAAACTTTGTAGCCATACATTTTAAAGAAAAATTTTATTTGACTTTTCGTCTTCAATTTATGTGTAGATTACACACTGAAAGCAGGGGTACGTTTTTTTGGTTCATGCTGTATAATAATACAAATACTGTACTGTTGCAATACAAGAAACTGTACAGGGAATTTTTCTTTTTAGTATACATAGCCTATGTATACTTTTAAAAGAAACGCGTCAATTTCGCCTATTGTGTAGGCAACCAACGATACTGACAACTAAAAATCACAAATAAACGTCACTATAGTTGTGAATTATTTGAGTATCAAGGTTATGTTGATGCAGTGTTTATATTAAATAAGTATTTCACCTTGTAGGTATATAGGACGCAGATGATGATTTATTTATTAAATATAAAAATCGACAGAATGTTTCCGTAAGGTCCTCGCACATTATATTTCTTTTGTACAAAACACATACATAAGCGGCAAAACGGTGTAATGGTCAGCATACCTGCCTTCCAAGCAGTTGATCCGAGTTCAATTCCCGGCAATGGCAAACTTTTTTTATTTATTATTATTCAACGTAGCATAAAATATTTCATTTCATTTCTTCGATTAAAACGTGATTAGTTTTAGTTCTTATTTTATGGGAATTTATTACGCATCCCTCTGATTTAAATTTTCTAACAATTGTTTGACACTAAATAAAGATTAATTTTATTTTTTAGCATTGAATTCAATTTATTGCTGTGGTCACAGCATGTTTGAGTTGTCTGTATAGTTGGTTGCCTACACAAGAGGCGAAATTGACGCATTTCTTTTAAAAGTATACATAGGCTATGTATACTAAAAAGAAAAAGTCCCTGTATAATCTGCAGCAACCTCTAGAGGTTTGAGGTGATAACTAAATCTGTGCCATTGTGCCAAAAGATAGGCTGTGTTTTAACCATGCTTTTATACTGACACATCTTTAAAATTCATATATCTATATGTACTATTGGTAACAATTATAACTTTTATACAGAAAGAAATTCTTCCTATGGGTGTCCCAAAAACAAGGAAAAATAATGTATTGGTACTCTATAACCTAAGAATTTTACTTGGATCTTAAAAGACACATTTTCTATCTAATTTTAAATTTTGTAGTTGTAGACAGTAGACTGCAAGAAGCAAAAGGGAATATTTAAATGACATTAAAAAAATACCGGCCTTGTTTAAAATTATGGTTTTTTCTGACCTCGACCTCGACACTACCCCAAAGTATTTCAGGAACCTAAGGTTCCTCACTCTGGAAGAGTAGATCAACAACACCCTTTATAGGGGAGGCCCTTGTCAAAACGGGATGTTGCAAAACAATTAAAAAAAGGTTAAGTTACAATTAAGCATTATTATTTCTAGGTGTAGTAATTAATTCTATGTTTTCTCTTATGCTTACACTAAAATTGTGTAATCGTGCAGCCACTAACAGACAGATAGAATCTGTAGAAACGAAAAGGTGCAGTAGAATAAACGAATGTTTAACAAAACTACTCATAAATAAAATAATTTACTTTTTCATTATTTATTTATAAATAACTTAAGGAGATCTGTAGAGAAAGGAAAACGCTACATCTCGAGATAGAAGAACTAACAAGAGTTGATGAAACAAAAATCGGAAATACAACTGAAATACAGTTGTCAAATAAAGCAACAAGAGGAAGGAATAGGAGGCAAAAAAATGGGTAAACAGGGTAAACGAGTTAGGTATTAGACATCAGACAGAAGAAGAAAGTATAGAAAAATAAAAAATCTGAAACATGGAAAATTGCTACAAGGAATATACAAGGCTCATATCTGCTCTAGAAGAAGTAAAACTGGATATTTTAGCAGTAACGGAGACAAAAAAGAATGGTGAAGAATGTGTAAATTTAGAAGGAGGACATATTATGGTATATGGCGGAGTAGAAAAGGACGCATGGGGTCAGTCAGCTGTGGCCTGTGTAATAAGCAAAGACAATATTAGTGGAATTAAGGAATGGAGTAAAATAGCAGATAGAATCCTGAGAAGAGAGTTGCATAAAGAAGGGTAGAGCTACACTTTTTTGATAATATATGGACCAAATAAGGGAATGACAAAACAAGAAGTAGAAGGATTTTGGAACATACTACAGGGAGAAGTGGACAAAAAAAAAGGGACACTAATAATAATCGGAGATCTCAATGGTAGAGTTGGAGATTGTTCAGTAAGTTCAGAAGTAGGAAAATTTGGCGAAAATCATAAAAACAATATTGGCCAACGAATTATCGACTCCTGCATCTTAAATGGCATGGTAGTTGGAAATGCACGTTTCCAACATAAGCGGGTACATCAATATATTAGGGAGGTGCCAAGCAGAAATGAGAAATCAATTATTGACTTGGTAATAACAGAAAATAGTACAATGAAAAAGATAAAAGACATAAGAGTGAGAAAAGGATATGACCTGGGCAGCGACCACTACTTGGTAGTGGCAGATATAGAAATGAGGAAAACCTAAATAGAGAACCAAGTAACAGAAAGATACAGGAATACGAAAACATCAAGGCGTACAAATTACAAGAGGAAAAGTACAAAGTCAGATACAAAGAAATGATAGCAATGGAAATTACAAGGAACAGGGAATATTTATTAAATATGGAACTAGATAAATTATAGAAAGTGTTTAAGAAAATAATAATGACAGCTGCTAAAGAAGTTTGCAAAACAAACAAAATCACGAAGCAGACGGCCTGGTAGAATGAGGAAATAAAAGTACCGGTTCAGAAGACGAAACAATCATGGAAAAAATACTTAGGGGCTAACAAAAAAAGAAGAAGACTACCAAGAATATAAAAAGCAAAGAGAAAAGGTGAAACATTTAGTGAATGAAGCAAAAGCAAATTCATGGGTGAAATTTTGTGAAAAAATGGAGAAAGACGCCGCCGGTAATGCCAAGATGTTGTATCACACTTTAAGAGCATTGAGAAAAGAAAAGAAAAAACCACTAAAGAACATCAAAGAAGGAAGATTAATATATGAAGAGAAGGACATATTAGAAAGATCGAAAGAATATTTTGAAGAGCTGCTAGGAGTAGATTCAGGGAACGAAGAAATAGAAGGTAGTATACATCAATACACAGAAGCTGAAGGAGGGCAAGAAGAAGAGATAGAGTTAATGGAAGTGGCTGAAGCGGTACAGAACCTCAAAAGTGGAAAGGCTCCAGGCATAGACGACATTCGACCAGAAATGTTAAAATTTATGGAAACGGAAGGAGTTGAGCTATTACACAGAATTATCTGGCTAGCTTGGACTACCAACAGAATTCCAAAAGAGTAGAGAAAAAGGAGATTATACCAATTGTAACAACTACAGGGGATTGTCTCTACTAGCTGTTACACAAGATATACGAGAGAATTTTAGAGAAGTGTCTCAGACCAAAAATAAAAACTACCCTAAAGGATAAGCAGACTGGCTTTAGACCAGGAAGGTCGACCCAGGACTGAATTTTCGTAGTTACAGATAGCCGAAAAAGTTTTAGCTTCAAAACGATAAATTGTTCTGCTGCACAAATTGACTTACAAAAAGCCTTCGATAGTTTACAGAGGGAGGAAATTTGGAGGGTAATAAAAGAAAGAGGGATCAACACCAAGATGATAAATACAACCCGGAACTTATACAAGCGACACCGAAAACACGATAAAAATAGGGGGCAACTTGACTGACAGATTTATCACTACTAGGGCTGTAAGACAAGGAAGCATTCGAAGCCTGCTGCTTTTTGTAATGTTAATGGACGAAGTAACAAGAAAAGTAAACCTGGAAGCGAGGGGAGTCCATTTGGGTTACAGAGAACTTCAACCTGTGGCAATAAATGTACTGTTATATGCTGACGACCTCACCCTCTTTGCCAAAAGCAGGAAAGAATTGCAAAGCAGAATTGAGAAGTGGAAGGTAAAATTAGCTCAATGCAGCTTAAAGATAAATATAAAAGACAGAAATAATGAACATAGCAAACTTAGCAGAAAAAATAACAATACAAGGAGAGAGCATCACAGAAACCAAACAACTAAAATATCTTGGGGCACTAATGGAGGAATCTGGCAAGTTTGAAGGGAAAATTACAAATCGAATCCGCATCATCTCTGTATGGGGCCCTATACAACACACTTTTCAACAAGAAAGAAATTTCAAAAGCGAATTAAGAAGTAAATTGATAAGGAAAAGTTTAGGTGCGAAAAGTGTACTGAAAAATAGATATTCAACAGCTTAGATGGTTTGGGCATATTGATGAATGAAGACAGGTCAGTGAAAGTAATATGGGAAACAAAGACAGGCAGCAAAAGAAGGTGTCAAAGACCTAGGACGACTTGGAATAAAGAAATAGCAGCTTCACTGAAGAAGAGGGGACTTAATTGGACTCAGGCGAAAAAGGAGGCTAAAGACAGGAAAGGATGGAGAATATTTATCACCTCTACACCTACGGTAGAGGAGATTACAGGATAAGCAAGTAGTAAATAACTTAAAGAGAACCATCGAGAATTTCTGGCAGGTTTAAGTCTTATCTGTGTTACACTATCTTGTAGTAGTAGTTGTTATTTATCTTGGGTTACAAATATCAAATATTGAAAATATATTGTATAGTCGGTGATTTCTATTGTATAATAAAATAAACGACATTTTATCTGCAATAAGGATTGTCATAATAATGTTTTCGGACTTAATATGAAATTATTGTTATTGTAACAATGTATATAACCTATGATCAAACAATTTATTAGAAATTCCCTATAGTATGCCTGTTAGTTATCAAAACAAGCCAATAGGTGGCGTTGATGCCGCTCCATTAATATTATGCCAATGACTGAAGTTTCCAGTATTATAATCAGTGGTGAGCTATAGGGGGCTCGCGCGAGCCCTTTGTTAAATTATTCTATGATTTGCGAGCCCCTTGTTCTTCTTGGTAACTATTATTTCAAAAAGAAAATATAATACCTTGAAATCATTTTCATTACATACATTTGTAAAGCGACGAAGTCATGCCCATCAAGCAATGACGATTAAATTTGGAATATCCCGTCGCACAACTAAATTTTTTGAACTTGAATGTACAATCACTCGAATACTCACGATAAAGCACGAAGCGCGTGACGTGTTCCCGAGGCTTTTCCAACGCAGTACGTAATATGTATTCCGTTTTCGCCAGTATGCTCAGAGTATTCTTGTCTATGAGTATGCTAGTACACACCTAGCGTTGTAGAAGTGACACGTGACAAGCGTTAGTGTTTGAATATAAAAATTTAAAACAACAGTAAATTTAGAGCATTAATATTTAAAATTATTATTTAAAAGTATCATCAGAATTTTTTTTAATAATTCTACAAACATTTTTACTCATAAAATATGAAAAGCCAGTTGAATTTATTAAATTTCTTTGGAGAAGAAAAAAGAAATAAAAATGATACTATTGTAGTTGAGAATGAGGTTAAAGATAATACGCACATTGATTCAATTAATGTGATACAAGCTGGAGAAGAAAATGAAAATCATCTACCTGATTGTTGGAGCGAGAAGCAAGCATCGTATTTTAAAATACAATATACGTGGTTAGAAATTAAAAATGGTAAATTGGGATGTCGTGTTTGCTCCGAATATAAAAACTTGGGTGTTGAAGGAGAAAAACATTGTCACGTATCAAAGGAATGGATAGAAATGGATGTGGAACCGAATGGAAACACTAAAGACTCAAGAACCGCGTCTTTGCGCAAAAAGTTATCTAAGCATAACGAATCATTTGCTCATAATAAAATCATAAAAATAACCGAAGAATGTAAGAAATCAATATTACCAAATTTAATTGATAAAGTAAATGAAAAAGAAATTTGGATTAACTTCAAAAATTTTTAATTCAGTCTATAATCTGGTGAAGAGAAACCGACCAATGTCTGATTTACCCGATTTAATAGAGCTTCAGATTAAAAATGGCACTGATCTAGGATTATCGTTGCATTCTAGATTCTCAGGAATTAGAATAGTCGAACACATTTCAAAACAAATAAAATTAGAAATATTCTCTAAAATAATACAGAAAAACTGCAAAATTGCTATTATAGTTGACGAATCGACAACATTATCGAAAATAAGTGTTTTAGTCGTTTACTTACAAATTGAGCTTACTGAACCATGTATGATTTTTCTCGATCTTGTAGAGTTAGAAAATACCACCGCCAAATGTATACATGCTACTATAATTAATACTTTAAATGCATATGGATTTACGATGAACTATTTGAAAAATCATCTCATTGCATTTTGTTCTGATGGAGCAAGTGTCATGTTAAGAAACAAATCAGGTGTTGCTATCAAGTTTCTCGAAACATATCCGAACATTGTGATTTAGCATTGCGTAGCTCATCGTTTACAATTAGCTTTAAACGATGCGATAAAAAACATTAAAGAAATAAATCATTTTGATATATTTATAGATAAATTATATGCTTTTTATCTTCAATCGCCTAAAAACCAACGAGAATTAGATATGATTGCTAAAGAACTTGGTGTCGAAATTTCAAAGATCGGCCGTGTATTTGGACCAAGATGGGCAGCATGCAGTTTACGAGCGACTCTTGCTGTATGGAGGAATTACCCAGCTTTATGCCGGCATTTTGCAGCGAATAACAGATATAAAGGCTTTTTAAACCGACTTTTAAATTTAGAATTTTTAAAAGATCTAGCATTAATGATTGATATCCTGCAGGAATTATCGTATCACTCAGAAGCTCTACAAAGTCGCAATATAAGCCTTGTAAGAGCTAATTCCTTGATAATGCGAACAATCAATGCAATTAATAATTTACAAAATTCTGCTGGTTGCTATGAATCTAAAATTGATTCCATGTTAAAATCAAAAGAATTTGAAGGACTAGCAATTGAATGTAAAATCAAATTTCATAAATTACCGCAAGAAAAATTACTAAACTCACTCGTAATGTCTTTAAAGGATAGATTAATGCAGCAAAGCAACTTTAAACTTAAAGATGAAAATTATGAAGACTTGGAGGATGAGCAATTGAAAAACATATTTAATGTATGTTATCCTGAAATGTGGAATATGGAAGAAGTTACGTGTCCATGGCCAGAAGGAGAAAAGAGAATAAGAACTTTGAATTTTATTTTGAAAAATGAAATTAAAATAAATGATTTTAGAGATTTAGTAGAAAACGCACTGACTGGAAAATTCCAAATCGAAATTGCCAACACTGTGAAAAAAGCCAAGGTCATTATGGAAACAATCGCAGTTAGCAGCGCTGAAGCTAAACGAGTTTTTAGTTCGATGAATAATATCGTTACAACGAAAAGATCTTCTCTCACTGTTAAACACGTTTCGGATTTTATGACGATCTGCTTAAATGGGAAATCTTTGGAAGAATTTAACCCTAACCCGTACGTTAAATCTTTTTTGAAAAATCATCGCTCGGCTCTGGATAAACCTAAAAGATCACAAGACGTGATGCAGGAAGGAAATACAGTATGGCAGCTTCTGGCATAAATTGTAAATATTTTCTTGTAGTAGTATGGCATATTTTTTCTTTATTTTATTCTATTGTATTGTTTGTTCTATTCCTTATTAATATAATATTGTTGTTTTTTTTGTATAAAATAAACCATTTAGTTAATATTATTTTGTTTTTTTATATGTCAGTCGCAGTGATACATTGCTAGAGTACTAGTTCATACGATTCTCGAGAAAAAAAAAGAGCGAGCCCCTTGTTAAAAATTTCATAGCTCACCACTGCAGTTAGACCAATTGGTAATAGTATTGTAAACTACTATTGTAGAGATACATATAATGTAACTTCAATAAAATATGGACTAAAATGAAAGTGAATTGAACATACTTTGTGGTTTCCACAGAATTATATTACAAGACAATGGCTGGAGCGAGAAGAATAGGGAGACCTAGGCGGCTTGGAAAAGGAGCCTAAATAGAGAGCCAAAACCCAACCTGAATGAAACAAAGATGAAGGCATTCAATAGAAGTGAAGAGTGGAAGGAATTGCTTCAAAAAATTGTAGATACTAAAACAAAAATACCATAAACATAGCCAAACAGGAAATGGATTAAATAAGAAAACCAATACGGTTACATAGGGCTAGCAATCCTACCATCTGTACTCATCTGCTACAGAAACGCCAATTGGCCTCCAACGGACATCACAATCATCAAATAAAAAATATTTTTTTGTATCAAAAACATATTGTTTTTTAGTACGCAATCTACTGGGTAGGAGAGAGGTTTTCCAAATGTTTTGTTTTTGATAAAATCATTCATTGTAATAGCAACTAAACTACCTTTCATGTGTTAATTTGTTGAGTTCATCTATTTCTACCTTGCGAGTAAATTGTGATATTTTTCAAATTGTGTGAAAACTAACCTAATTGTGGTTTCTGCACTTCTGTCAACTTTCAATTTGCAATAACTATTTGTAAAATAACAGTTTGTAAACAAGTCCTATCTACCGTAAACCTTTATTGGCATGTTGCATGTATGTCCACCAGCAGCCATATTGCATTTTATTTTAACAGCAATCTGGAATGCTCTATTAATTCCACAGTAGGTTATGAAAAATGTAACCAAAATTTGGAATAAGAGATCCTAATTGATACTTTAGAGCGAGAACAACAGTAAAAAAATATTACCTGATTTTCCAGCTCAACCCCATCATTTTCCTTTCTATACATAACATCATCTTCAGCTTCAACTGTTTGTGGGCTTTGCACGTTGATTACAATATTACTTTCTGGTGATGCTATAACCTCACCCTGATCAACTGGCTCAGATTTTTCGGAAAATGTAGGCGACGCCATATCTACGGCTTCAACAGAGCACAGTTGAGGAGTTGCACGGGAAATTGATCCTTGCATGTCCACAATGTTGCCACCAGGTGTCATTGGTGTAGTAGAAAGAGGATTTGCTCGCAGAGAAGCAGGCTTTGAAATAATAGGCGACTGTGTGTCGTCATCTGAAGAGATATTTCAATAACTAAATGAAATGTTGGTGTGATTATTATTTACCTAAGGATTTTTCATCATTCATTAACAATCGGTTACTTTCTGCATTTTTGTTTTTGCCCCTAAGTGAAGTGCGCCTTTTTCTCTTCGTGCGGGTAGACTCAATGGACCCAGGTTTCATTTTCAACTGCTTCATACCGCCGACTCTTAAATCTTCAGGGAATTGTGGAAGGCGCATAAAGACCAGCTGTACCATGTCTTTTAAATAATGTTCTGCTGTTCTCCGTAGAAGTTCTGTAAACATCAATATGTAGCTTTACATTTCTCGTTAAAATAAACTTGATTAAAATATATACATTTTTAATTGTTGCTTTAATAACTACACACTGTACTTGTAGTGTAGAATTCCTTCATGACTCCTTTATTACGCAAATAATCTTAAATTATTTTCAGACATGGATGCAAATGAAATTATTTTAATGGAACACGTACATTATTACATTTTTATGTATATCAGCGATGGCATATTAAAATGATTAAAGGTTGATTATATGAGTCAGAATGTCATTGTTTCTACAATAGTCAACTGTTCCTCTATAATTTAGATTAAATATATTACTAAGTCCTAAAGTCGCAATGAAGCTAATTATTTGTAATTTCCTGAAAACGTTTAATGATGTTTGGTCTTCAAAATTACTTGGTGAGTTGAAATATAATTCAACATATTACCCAGGGTGAAAGCTGTTCCCATGTAGAGTGCATTCGTAAAATTTTTGAAACGATATATAGCTTGCCTGATTTAACCTTGCTTGTGAGTGAACATTGCGCACTACCACAAAATTGGTGGGGGAGGCCTGGAGATCATTTGCATCGTGTGCTTGTAGCAGTCAACATCGCTGTACACTCCAGTGAAAAGTGCGTGCAATGTGTTTTCAATCTAAAATTAAAACAGGGAAGCGTACGCCCATTTCTTTTACTGAATGTACCAAATGCTAACTGCCTATATACATTGTCTTCGTCTCTGTTCTTCCTAGTGCCCACTCTTTCTCGCGCCACGCAGCTCCCACCAGCAAGATTAAATCAGTCAAACTGTACAATGTATTAACGTGATTAACAAAGATTGAGGGTATATTGGGGGGATCACATGCAACATTTTTTGCTAACAAACCCATGGCATCCTTTCAGACATACAGGGCACCAAAGTCATTTCTGAAATACCATTTTTTTTTTCAAATATTATATAAATTGCTATAGGTGTCTTAGTGAAGTTTGTTACAGCAAAATTCAGATCGAATATTCAAACAACCACCTGTGAAATTTCACTATGATACATATAGCCCCTTCGGTAACATTTAAATATATTTAAGAAACTTTCTTGCCACCCCTAAATACATATTTCGGCAACTAGGTTGCCATCTTCAGAAGGAACTTAAAGTAACTAAAGTAACTTGGCTGAGAAATACCTCTGCAGATAAGTCCTTCACCAAGTCTACACTAAAAGTCCAATGTCAAACCAATCATTGGACTTGGTGAAGAGCTTATTTCCAGAATTATTCCTTTGTCAAGATACTTTAGATAGTCCAAGTTCATTTGTTCCTACTGAAGGCCACAACTTAGTTGCATGAATACGTATTTAGGCTTTGCCTTGTATCTCTGATTATTAACATAAAATGATACGTATGATCCCCATGTACACCCTCAAATGTTGCAACATGATCACGTTAACAACGTGTATATTGTCTCATAATATAAAAATTAACTTTCGTTAGAAATAAGACCTGGCATATCTCAAATTCTTAGTTAATGCAATATTAAAAATTGATAATTACTACTTTTTAAAGTTTTTCATTTAATAATCGCTACTATTCTCCCTCCAAATGGATTTCACATGTAAAGTATTTTAATCTCTAAAAACTATTGTATTGTGTTCATGAAAAAACGGCAAACCAGTCATTTCATTACGTGATTCACGGGTCTCGCCACTTTTTATAATTAGAATCATTAAATAATTAACATAAACAAATCTAAAAACTCTTTGATATGTAGGGTGGTCCTGAAATAGTTGGTCAAACTTTTGGAGCGAGTTCTCCACACCAAAATAAGAGAACCTTAGTCTGTTTCGTTACAGAGTTACAGCACTTTAAAGTGAGACTTGTCCGATCACTTTTCTGCATATAATTACGGTAATAGCCGGACCAATGCTTTAAAATTTTATGTGTATGCCTCACTCATCAAGGTTGAAAATTAGAACCTAGTTTCATTATACTAAGAGCACCAGGGGAGTGTCAAGTGGGAGGATTAGGTACTGTTTCCTACAATATATTTTACTTTGTTTTGTTTGTCTTATTTTTGATAAAATATTCTCATTCATTGTGCAAAAGTACCCAAAAAAGGTACCCTTGTTAAAAGTAGATAAACTCAACCGCTTCCGAGATACTTCAATTATTATGAAAAATCGAGTTGCCGTGATAATTTAGTAATTTTGTACTATATGGATAAAATTTGTAGTATACATTCAGGACAAAAAAAAACATAAAAAAAATTTGTCTGCAAACGTTAGAATTCAAGGTACATACCATTTAGTGTTAATAAGTAAGACTATGTTTGAAACATATTGGGATTTGCATTTCTATTTATATGGAAAGCAAAAATATAAACATTTACATGATGTTCAATATTTAAATTTGATTAATTTTAACAACAAAATATGTTATGATTATATCATTGCATTTCATATTAAAAATATTATAAGATTTTTAATTCAACCAGATAAATGTCTATTAAAATGAAAATTCACTTATCACAGGCTATTTTCATGAAAATACTGTAAATTAGTTCAGTAAATTAGAATTAATTATTTTATATCACTAGAAATGGACAATGCAACAAATTTCTTTTAATATTTGCCTAAACAATTGAATAACATAGGAGCTATTAGAGATTTAGACTTTCACAATCTTGTATTATTTTATTCCCCCACTAATTCTGAAAAATATAATCATATAAAGGGTGCTTTATTTAATAATATGCTAGAATGCTCTGGTACTTATTCAAGTAACACTTGTGCAGGCTTGTGGTTCTGTATAACTCTGTTTAATAAAATACATTGATATTTTCATTATGAAAGCACAATCGCCCGATTTTACATTGATGGACTTCCCTGTAAAATATATTTTATTTAAATTTTTACTAATTTTCAACTGCATTACCATTACATATTATTATCATTAGGCTAAGACTAACAAGTGATTCTATCAATTAATGTTTTAATAAACCAAGGTTAATGTTATTTAAACAAGTAATTAATTTTGATTTGTAATTAACATAACTCCAATAGTGTACCAAATTAGTTCCACACAACTGCCAATTTTAGATACATAAATTCTCAATTTTTGAAAGTTGTAAAATGGAAAATTAATAATATACTAGGCGCTGCATTTAAAAAAAATATAACTTTAGTTTGCACCTAGCACGACCAAACAGCCTACACTGCTGAAAGTAATTTCAAATTATGCTTACAACTATTCTAAATTATGTAGTTTTATATTTTAAGTACCACATGAGACATGAAAGAATGTTAAGACAACCTAAATAATATACTTAATAACTGATTTGCTATTGCAACATTAATCGTAATATACCTACCATTTAACCGTGTTTCAAAACATATTCTAAAACATGACAGCATAATTTCACAGAGACTGTCATTGGTTAATGATGCACCCTCAGGAGACAAAGTTAATGTACGTAGAACTTGTAAAATTTTCATTAATACAACTCCATCTGATGACTGGTCTGTACCAACAAATCGTGCATGCGTAACCGCATCGGCAATGTTATCAACGACTGTTGGCACCGAACTATGTGTAGGGTCTAAAAAGAACTTTCAATTAAACTTACATACTGAATAAAAGCGAAGACCTACCAATGATGCCGTACGACAAAAATTTGTTAACAGCTGATAGCGCTAAACTAGTAACTGGTCCGGTGGTTTCCTCCGATCTGATCACATCCAGGAAAGGATTTAAAAATACAGTAGGGTCTATTAATTTGAGATCTTCTATTTTGTTCAGAATATCCTTTAAATCCTGAAAAGATCGCATTAAGATGTCTAGTTCTTCATCTTGATGCGAGTGTGACGACCAGCGGACCCCTCGTCTCATTGCGGTCATTAAAATGGACATTTCGCCCTTCACGACGAATATACCATTTCCTGGCAATGCCATTGTTGAGATTTTCTAAAAAACTGTTTACATTTCAAGACAAACGTCAAACTTCCAACACTGCAATCTCTTCGTGTCAAATTAATTTAACATACACGTATCTGTAACAACCGCGCAACGTGATTGGTTCAGGTGTTTTACGTTACTTCTTATGTAAAACTGCGAAGTCCTTAGAGGTATGTATAATTTAGGGAACATCCTTCACTTATTTATCTTTTATTTCGGGGGAGTTATTAACTAAATGCCTAAGAATCAGTTATATTTTACGAAAATAAGGATTAAAGTGCATTAGTATTTGTAAAATATGATCGTTGTAGAAAACAAGATGCCGAAACTAATATCCGGTCGAGCTTAATTAAAAAAAAAGATATGCTGATTTTAATTTAAACAGATTTAAAGTACATACTTAGGTTAAAGAAATTTGTAGTAAATTCCAAAGTTTTGTTCAATTCGAAAATAGGTGCAGGAACGCCGTTCCGGAGTGTTCCACTAAAAAAAAGCACTGCTAACTATAAATAATTGTATACCTATTTGTTGCCGTCCTCGGTGTTCTAGTGGTTAGCGCACTTGCGCTTGTAAGAGACGCGGGTTCGAATTCGGTAGAGGTCGATGAGATTTTTCTAGCGAGGAAAAACATGAAAATCTGCTCCTTTTGTCGAATAAAAAGTAAAGCCGCAGGCCCTGTATCATTGCAATGTGTGATACTGAAGTTGGAAATACCCCAGATAAACAAAATTTATAGGAAGAATGTAGAATAGGCCAATGATGACTGCAGTGCTTATTAGAGATGCTTGGAAAACCGCGTCCTAGGTATCGCTCAATCAAAATACAATACATTACCTACTTGTCGCTCAAGGGATGACTGCATTCAAAAATTTTAAATCATTTACACGCGAGGAAATCGATTTCTTTATCAACTCTCACTTATTTGTATTACGATGTTACAGTTTCAGATTTATATTTCCGCTTCTTTCCTAGAAAGACGGTAGGGAATTCCATGTGTAACATTAAATAATTAATATGTAATATTTTTAAAACTTAGAATGGGTCGGCTACTATAGAGATGAAACGGAAAATATTATTTTACTTGTGCTCGTTAATAAACAGGATGTCACTATTACTATGAACGGAAATGATGTTACATATAGATTAAGACATATCATATGTATTCCATTTGTATTTACAGAGCGCACTGCTACAGTGCAGATCATCTCAGTTTTTAGAATTCCCACTAATCTCGTGCTGGGTGCGATATTTTTGGGAAGCGGGGCTCAGTGGTAGTTTTGTACATGGGAATATTTTAAAATTCTTAACCTCACTTCAGTATCTAAAAAAAATGTTACGCTTTTGTTGTGAGTTATCTATGTATATAATATTTACGGAGATTGTTTTTAATAATTCGGTATGATTTTTTATTATATTTTGTAACATTATAAAAATTTAATAAAATAATTGATTGTAACAGTAAGCACAAATTAATTTACACATATTTTAAAAACGGAGAGTATAAACTAAATTCAATTAAGAACCCTAATGAAACCACGTAATTACTAAAGAACTAAGGACCATTTTGAAAAAGATGAAGTTTAATGATTTATTTGGGTTGGTTTTTAAATCATATTTTACAAAATTACGAAAATACATATAATAAATAATTAACTGCGACTGTAAGCATTGGTTTTATTTGGTTATGCATATTTGTATATAAATCACAAATATGTTGGGGTACAACATGACTTTATTATTTAGTTAATATAGTACTTATATGATAAAAATAGATAACAGTATTTCAATAGGAATTGTAAGTAGTTAAAACTATAAACATATATAAAAAAGCATAGTCATTAGGTTAAACATTAGCGATTGGGACGCGCCAACAATGCAACTGCCACGTTGTAGATATTATAGCAGTGGAAAAATGATACGCCATTTTTATAAAACCGAAAAATCATTATATCCTGGATAGTAGCTATAAGAACTGATAAAGTTATCGCAACAAACATGTTAGCATCCAGTAAGCATTTTGTAAAGGATGATTACCTCTACAGGGCGCGCCAAAAGTATGGAAAGTAGGTACCAAATAAAACTGAAATAAATATTTGTCTGTAAAAATCCTGATACACGTCAATGTTATTTTTTTAAATACACGTTGTAATGTCATAATAATTTTTCGACATTCATTTGTTTTTAAGTGATGACGTCATTGGATTTTTTTAAATGTAACCTCTAATATTTGTTCGTGATTTGGATAGATCTATATAAAGTCGAAAGTTTATTCTACTAGACCACAAGATATTGAAGATCTGAAAAATCGTAAGACAGGAAATTCAAAGAGTTGCAGAAGATGTTATTCATAATATCTTAAGAGAATTTATGGATCGTCTTTCCGATTGTCAAGAAGTGAATGGATGGAATTTTGAGCATTTACTTTGATACATGAAGTTGTTTTTACATAAAAATCTTTAATTTGTACATTGTTTATTTTGGTTTCTGATAAAGGCGTCCTAAACAAACAATAATTTATTTCTCGGAAATTTTCAGATGTAAGGTACCAATATTTTTATACTGTCATTTAGACACTTAAATGGTCTATCGGATAGACTCTATCCAAATCACGAAAAAAATTACAGCTTTGCTATTTAAAAAAAAACGAAGACGTCATCACTTAAAATCAAACGAATGTTGGAAAATTATTTTGACATTAAAATGTGTAGGTATTATAAAAAAATAAAATTGACGTGTTTCGGGATTTTTTCAGAAAAATATTTATTTCAGTTTTATTTGGTATATTCCATACTTTCGGCGCGCACTGTATATTATTTCGTAAGTATATCTTTCGCAATGTGCTTTATTCCAGGTTTTTTTTGCGATTGAACATTAATTTTGGATGATTGGAAACATAACGCAACAATTGAATGCTCTTTTCTGTCCCTAAAAATCACATGGTCGGCCTTTAACACATATTCGTCTTCTTTTATCGATCGAATGACTACACTACACCAATGTAACAAAGAATTTCCCGCAAACTTACTGGCATTTTTAATAACAAATGGTAATGTAGGCCATAATTCACGCGACTTATGTAATACGAACCGATGACACTGCAAAGATAGCGTTATCTTCCTTCGTAGAATAAGAGTAAGCTTAGAAACTATAATAAGGTGTGAAATGTAAATTAGCTTTTAGTCTGAATTTGTAATCTAGTAACTACACGACTCCCTTGAAGGTCAAAATAATGTTTTTAAAAAACCATCTTACCTTTATTGAAACTTAATTCGCGGATGTAGTTTGCAGCACGAGCCGCAGACGAGTGCTGTAATCATCCAAGTGAGTACAATTTTCCATTTCTAAATCACTGTCGCTTTGTTCGTTAAAGCTAAGTGTCCACTTGAGACAAAATAGTCTCGAGAGCAGTCTCGAGACTAGACTCACAAATGTATATGAGCCTGAGAGCACTCTCGGAGACAAGCCGTCACTAGTCGCCGAGACTGTACGTGTCGCAAGTGGACATGTTCATTCCTGCTCTTGAGATCTAGTCTCCAGTCTTCCGTCAATGTTGGAAGAGCTCTGAGAGCACTATCAGTATCAATACACTATCACTACAAACAGCGTGTATTTAATAATTAATTAATTAATTAATTATAATATAATAATTTGACTTTTTTCAAAATAATTTACATTATGTCAATATTACAATTTACTTTCGGCTTACAATTAGACCGTGTCGTCATTTGGGAACTACACCCAGCATTATGAGGTAAGGACCGACCTGTAGTTTGTCTGCCTTTACAAGCATTTGCTCTAGAAGTTTGAACAATATTTGTTTGTAGGCCATGCCCGCCTAAACAGGGCCGTGTGCTTATATTAATCAAACCTTGGGGCGGACAAGGACACTCTGGTGTTTTACTAAATCTAAAAGCAGTTCAAATTGCACTGCAGACATACGAATAAAACTGCTGTGCATCCGCCAACCGCAACTCATTTACGAGAGTTGAATCGGCTCCCAAGTCAATTCGACGATCCACCCATTTCCTTACCCAACACTTCTTTTTTTTATCTTCCGTTTTTGCGTCTTATACTCAATTAAAAAATTTTGCAAAATAAAAACACATATACTTGCGAACAAGTCACACAGCAGGCTGCGTGTTGACTCTCTAGTCGACACTGAATTGTCTTGGTCTCGAGACTAAAGTCACTGCCGAGTCTCCCATAACTATCTCGAGACCGCAAGTGATCTCAAATGGACAACACCCTGAGACCAATCTCGAGACTTTCTCTCGAGATTTTATCTCAAGTGGACACTTACCTAAGATTCTCAGCCATATTTTAATATTTTATTGTAATACTTTTACTTAAAACCTTCCAATTATTTTAGAATAATGACGTTCATTGGAACCCATCAGTTTCAATTGTTTTATTCGTTGCCTTGATAACCGAACCCCAGGCTACTTAATATTTCGATATGTTTGAATAATAGGGGAAATGGCTAATTTTAAAATAAGAATAAGATCTTTTGGTGTTAGTTCGGCTATTAGTAGTAAAAAATAGTATATTATACACCAAGGTAGAAAAGTCTACTATTATAGCCCGAGGGCTAAGTTTAGATCCCGAGGCGCGTAGCGCCGAGGGATGTAAGGCCCGAGGGCTATAAGACTTTTCTACCGAGGTGTATATACTTTTTTTTTCACTACTAGTAACATAAACTCTTATAATTGTCAATTTAATGACTATTTTAACTTAAACCTGTATTTATTTCAAATTATAAAACAAATGGCAGTTTTTTGTTTTGTTGGTATGACAGCTGTTTCAAAATGGTTAATAAAGTTTGACATTAAAGTTTATTATACTTTTTTTGTTAAATCATCATTGGTATTCAGAAACATTGTGTTTAAGCACTCGTTGCATCTAAAATACTGAAATTATTAACAATTTTCTCTTTTTAACGTTGCGTTGTTCTGCCATCGGCGAAATTTATATTGACGCACTTCTCATTTGTTACGGCGCGAAAAACGTATATTCAAATATATCAAAGATTTTAAAATTAAATTAATTGTTTTAAACAACGATTTCAATGCATAAAA
>JABXWE010102770.1:0-17895 GCA_014611495.1 Limonius californicus | reverse complement strand
TAAACTCTTATAATTGTCAATTTAATGACTATTTTAACTTAAACCTGTATTTATTTCAAATTATAAAACAAATGGCAGTTTTTTGTTTTGTTGGTATGACAGCTGTTTCAAAATGGTTAATAAAGTTTGACATTAAAGTTTATTATACTTTTTTTGTTAAATCATCATTGGTATTCAGAAACATTGTGTTTAAGCACTCGTTGCATCTAAAATACTGAAATTATTAACAATTTTCTCTTTTTAACGTTGCGTTGTTCTGCCATCGGCGAAATTTATATTGACGCACTTCTCATTTGTTACGGCGCGAAAAACGTATATTCAAATATATCAAAGATTTTAAAATTAAATTAATTGTTTTAAACAACGATTTCAATGCATAAAATACCATTAAATAGAATTTCCCCATAATACTTGAACGTGCTATAACAAAATTCTCTTTGAAATTGTCACAGGATACTCAAAAAATATAAATTTGTTCATTATACACCAGTGGTTAATAATGAAAAATTATTTACCTGTCACTGCGCCAAGGTAGAGAAATTGAATTTCACGGCATTCTAATATGTGTCAAAATGCTACGCCATATTACTAGTAGTGAAAAAAATACTATATATACTTCGGTTGAGAAGGCAATTATTCGAAAATTATATCCTTCGGCGCTACGCGCCTGAGGATATAAAATTTCTCGGTAAATAATAGCTCACTTCTCAACCTAGGTATATAATATACTATTACTTACTAAACATAACGAGTACTGACGAAATTTTTACCTCTACCATTGGTACTTAAGATAAAGAAAGGAATATCATGGATTGCCTACGAAAAAAGATGCAGTAAATTTTGAATTCCAGGCCGGTATAATACAAATTTGTTTTCCCAATATTTTTAACTCTAGGTCAGCTAGGGAAATTTGGAGAAGTAATGTTTTCAATATTTTCTGATTCATTGCAGAAATAATAAACTTGTTTTCTTGGAAAAAGGAGGCGGAAACCACCAAAACTGACCGCCGACAAAAACATACGTATAAAAAGTTGGCCTTGCTGAATAAAAGCAGTATAACTGTGTGAAACCAAGCCAAGGTGTCTGGTTGTTAGCTTTAATATTAAAAATTACTTGTATTATCTGTCTTCGTATATTCACAAAACGTCAGCGTAAGTTATACATGCACTAATTTACATCAAATCATTTTAAATTAACACTGTCAAACTGCAAGCGCCCTTTATCTCATCATGTATGACATCATAAATGAAAGTCATTAGTTAACTAATCTTATCAGTCCCGCTATTGTAAAATAATACGAAAACTGTTGTGATGGGAGTTTTCAGTGCTAAACCAGTAAACATGGCATCACCTACTGCCGTACTTGTAAAAGAACTCATTTCCAGTGACGTGGTGGTAATTTTCTCCAAAAGCTACTGTCCATACTGTAATCTTGCTAAGGAAGTCAGTATATCTATTACGTATAACTACCACGAAATATATTATTAATTATATTTTTTAATTGAAGGTCTTTGATAAACTTAACAAAAATTACACTGCTATCGAGCTGGACCAAAGAAATGATGGAGAGGAGATTCAAGCTGTTTTAGGCGAGATAACTGGAGCAAGAACGGTGAGTAAATACATGATTTTGACACAGGAACTTGTAAATTTGTTGTTGTTTAAAATTTGAGGTTAGAATGGGTGTAGTCAAATGTGAGGTTAATTTGGATTTAACGAATTGAATACATATGTAGTTGAACTGGCGTTTATATCAAATACTGGTCCTTGTTACTAAATTGTATTGAAAGCTTTTCAGAGTTTTTTTATTTATGAAACCTAAATGAATTTTGTACAATGATTTAACCAGGTTTACTAAGCCATTTTACTTTTGCAGGTTCCTAGAGTTTTCGTAAAAGGTGAATGCTTAGGAGGAGGCTCAGATGTCAAAGCAATGTATGACACTGGAAAATTAGTCAAATACTTTGAATAAAATTCCCTTGCTTCTTCTTTTTACTTCGTACTTTACAATATGCAGTTCGTAAATTTGTTAACTAATTTTTTAAAATAAAGTATTAGTTTTCTATTATTTTTATTATTTATAAATTGTACCTTATTTATACAGCAATAAAATGATTTTTTAAAATAAAGTCAATCTAGTTCCAGTTGACAATAATAGTCTTATAAGAAAAATACAAATGTGTGGCAAAAATGTTATCTCATCTGCTTATTGTATAAAACGTCTTTAAAGCCAGTTTTGTAAAAGTTATATACAAATGGAAAGCAAATAAATAGGTTGATATATATAAAAGCATTTATTAATGGTTTCGTGACTTAGTAAATTGAATGTCGTTAATAATATCAGCTGTTAAATTATTTAAAACTACAAAAAACGTAAGGTATACTTTTGATGAAATTGTTTCCTAGTTTAATGCAAATAAGCAATTAAAATTTGTTTGTTTGTTTGTTTTATTTTTTATTTAACGTGGGCTTATTTCTGCTACTATGGCTAACCACCGACGCCAGGGAGCGATCCTACCACACCTGGAAATTTAGCCTGTTTGAGGGTTCTTTTGACGTGCCCAACAACACTTGGATACGGGGCCTACGATTTTACTTGCTATCCGAGAACAAGGGCCGTTTTGGCGTTTTTTTATCGCTCAGAAAAAAACCACCGACCTCGGCGTCCGGATTCGAACCCGGGACAGCTGCGTGAAAGGCATACGGCCAACCTATCCGAGCTACCGGCGCCGGTAAAAATTTGTTTAAAGAAAAGATTAATATGACATTTTCTCATATCATATACCACCTATATAAGCTTTCAATTTTGCAAATGATTTAATGATATACAGGGAGTTTCGAAATTCGCGCCCACGGACTGTGGGATGGTGTTATGCAACAAAAATTAAACAAAAAGTTCCTCTACCATATTTCCATCAGACCACTATTTTTCGAGCCATCGCGGTATTAAAAATTTGAAAATCGTAGAAAAGTGTTGAATCTCAACTTATGAGTGTTTAATCAATTTACAAATTTTTAAAAACAAAAGAAGGTTCAAACTTTAATTATGACGAGTACGTAATTACGTTTGTTCAAAATGTCCGCCTTCTGCTACTAAACAACTTCAGCACGTCGTTGTACTGCTCGAACAGAGTTGCGTATCATCTCCGGTGTTATTTCTCGCACTGCCTGAAACACGCGGTTTTGCAGCTCATTCAGATTGGCCACTGGTGTTTGTAGACCAACGATTTTAGGTAACTCCATAAAAAGAAGTCGCATGGCGTTAGATCGGGCGAACGAGGCGGCTAAGCAATTGGACCGCCTCTGCCAATCCAGTGGTCAAGGAATAATGGCCGAGGTAGGCGAATGAGGGTCCGCTCCATCGTGCAAAATCTGAATGAGCTGCAAAACCGCTTTCGATTTAAAATACCCCCACAAAAAAAGTCCAACGGAGTAAGGACAGGGGATCGCGGATTCCATTCTGTTGGACCACCACGACCAATCCATCGTCGAGGATACGTTGCATCGAGATAATTGCGAACTTGTTTGCTAATGCGGAGGAGCGCCATTTTGCTGCAATATGATATCCATTTCAAACTCGTTTGATTTATTTTCAGCAATTTCAAGTACAATTCCCAGTAAGGTGTTCGTCGATAAATAAGGGACCTACGATATGGTCGCCCAAGTATTCCTATCCACACATGCAATTTTAGCTGAAATTGGGTGAGACCTTCTCAGAAAACATGGGGATTTTCATCACATCAAACCCATTTAAAAAAATGTGCATTCGTCACTAAAACAGATATTGCGAAGATAGGATGGGTTTCTTGCAATGGTTTGGGTCATGACCTCAGAAAATTCAATGCGTCTATGCCGATCATCTTCAATCAACTGATGTAAAATCTTTATTTTATATGGATGGAACTTATGCCGTTTTAAAAATTTTTTGACAGTGGTCGCCGATACATCACATATCGCAGCTACATGCGAAATTCATTGCCGAGAATGTACTAGCATTTTACCGACTATCTGAATTTGTTTGTCTTCTGAAATTGCGGGTCGCCCAGGGTTTTTCCTGTTTTGCACACTTCCAGTGTTAATAAATTTTTGCACAAGTTCTCTTAAATACGTCCTCGAAATGGGACGGTCGGGAAAACGTTCATTAAATATTCTTTCGGCTTCGTGAATGTTTCGTTTGGCTTCAGCAAAAATAAAAACTGCTTCAGTTTTTTCCTGCAAAGTTCGAACATTCGCCATAATTATTGTTAGTATCACCGGTTTTACACTCAATATTCAAACGTGAGCAAACACAATAATTAAAGTGACAGAACAGAAAGACTAATTATTTCAATTGTTTTATTTCTGTTGTTTCGCCTCTTACATTTTTTAGCGCTTTGTTTAATATCAGGAACGGATAATTTGGAAGTATGTCATTTGTTTTTGAATCTAGAAAGTTTAACCAAAATATAGAATTATAGTCAAAGAAACCTTTCAAATAAGGTGTTACCCGACTCCCATTGCCATTTAAAAAATATTTCAAAATGGCGCCTAGCCGCCATTTGGAAAGATAGAATTTAAATATGTACTAAAAAGTAGTATTTAGTCTCCCATTAAAAGCGCACAAAATTTTGTGATGAAATATCAAGTCGTTCAAAAGTTAGTAGAAGGGAGGAGGACATTTTTACGACCGCATTCCATAGTTTTTGTCTAAAATTTAATGTTTAGAAATTATAGGATATTTTTTATAAGTAAATACTACGTCGCTACAAGATTTTAATTCAAAAAATCGCGTTAACAGTTTCTGTTGTAGAAAATGGTATTAAATTTAAGGGTTATTGAAAGTGTGGTAGTAAAGTTTTATGAAGCATTTAAATAACAAATTGCAGTTCTAATCCAAAAAATAAGTGGCATAGCGAGAGCCCTCTGTAGTAAAAGAGCCAAACTATACATAAATTTAACTATTTTGTACATTTCAGAAATGCTGTAAATTTGACTAACTAAGTAATGATCTCGGGTTCGTTCCTCTGTTAGCTGTTGCATTTTGTAAGGAAGTAGTCTTAAACCGTACCTGGTTGGATTAATTTCTTTTTGAATTTTTAAAGTGTGAGTTTTACTACAAGATGTTAGTTTGTGTTTTGGATTATATACTTTGAATGAATTTAGGCCACTAGCATTTGAAAATAAAAACAGTACCAGTGCTACTACCACTCATTAACCGCATCTACAAGTAAATTTATACATAGATAACTCAATTACTAAATGTGGGAAGTTAAATTATTACTATCTTACAACCTCTAACCACCTACAAGCTTACAACTAAACACCCTGCTATTTGTTATTTAACATACTTCGTTAAGCGTAATTATTATATATTCGTATAAATATATAATGAATCATGCAGCGTATTAAAGGAAGGGATGGCAAATTGTAAGCGACCACCTCATCTTATATTGCCTATTTTAAAGTGAATGATGTAGAACAGCTGCTTGTTTAAAAATATACCGCAATGTTGTATAGATTTCTAATAGTAACATAGTCTGTGGTTCTTAAAATAAAAATCAAAGTAATGGAAATTCCTTATGGAAAAGTGTTAATTTACGTGTTAACATTTTTGGGTTACGCATACTCTGGCTATGGATCTGGATTGCTAGTGAATTTACGCGATGCCGTTTTAGCAGCAGAAAATGTCTTCGGTGACGTTCTTCACAACGTTATCTCCGTTGCAAAGAATTTTAGGAACTTACACGATGTATTCGATGCTGCTGTGGAGGAAGACTGCGTTTTTAAGTGCCCTGTAGCAAGTAAGTGAGGTTATGTTACGAATTATCTTTTTGGTAGACTTTCGAAGCAATTATATTGAATTTGTGTCTGTTAAATAGATATTCGGATCTAACTTGATAAATTATTATACAAATTATAAGCGTTTGGTTAATTCATTTTTTATTGCAGGTGCTACTCCTAAGCCAAACCGAAATCATGTACCAAAATCAAATGGATGTGGTTCTCTGGGGTTGAAAATCGACAGTAAATACTTGCCAGTGAGTGAAATGACGAATTGTTGTAATGCACATGATGTTTGTTATGATACTTGTAACAATAATAAGGAAGTATGCGACATGGAGTTTAAACGTTGTTTGTACAAATACTGTGATACTTACAAAAATACCATAGGGGATTCTATGGTAAAAGGTGGGTACATGATTAATATTCTTTTAAGCTTTAATGTACCTACCATTATTTGCATACCATTTTCGCCTTAAAAGTTTGATAACTTCTATCTAGAAATAAAAGTAAGTTTTGCACCTCTACATTTATAATTGTGAGCAATGCTTTTTTTTAGCATGTAAAGGAGCTGCCAAGGTATTGTTTACTGGTACTTTAGCTCTGGGTTGCAAATCATACCAGGATGCACAAAAAGAAGCTTGCTACTGCCCTTCGTACGGCTGGAAGAAAGATTACAATAAACATAGTAAATATACTAAGGGTTCCGGAGATTTATAGTAGACTGAAGTAGATTAAAGGATTTGGTTTAGATTTTATTTAAAATAATTTATTTTGTTATGTTGTTTTTTTGTTTGTAAATGTAAACTATTAATATATTTTTGTCTGAAATAAAGAATAATGTGAAAATGATTTTATCAGGTAAATATCAAGGTTGAATAAATCATCATTGATGGGTAGTTTAATTCTACTGTAATGTTGCTGATCACATGTTTGGATTTATATATTTAAGACTGGAATTTTTTTTAATATAGAGTATTTGTGTAAAACAATGATTTTGGTCTAAAAAATGGGGGAAATGGATAGGTGATATTTAAAAAGAGCTTGATGGTGCTTTTTATATGAAATACATTGCAGATATGAAATTATTTTTTGATATCCGTAATTAAATTGAGATATGTCAAATTAATTTATATAATATATGAAATAAAAACCACATATTTTCAGTTCCATATAAATAATAAAGGAACAAATTCAATATTTGAACTACAACTATGTGAATTTAAACTGTATTCATGTTTTGTATAATCTTATATTCTGTGCCATTTGACTTTTAGAGCTACCAATATTTTGGCCATTAACAGTACAGCTGTTACTTTTACTTCAAAAATAATGTGTTATCAAAAACTAAAAACTATACTCATAATAAATATAGTATGATGGAAAATATCAGTTAGGTATTTTTTGTTGTTGTGAGGGAGAAACTTTTTGTTTACTTTCAACCTCCTAGGGTTGGTGAGCTTCACCCCTAAAATTTTTAATGGGAAAGGGGGTGGAGTGATAGCATTATTAGCAGTTTATAAACACAAAAAAACACATTATTAGTAGTTTAATGTCATCATTTTAAAGGGCATTAAATTCTCGTTTTAACGCTTCTTAGTTTTTCAAAATTGGATTAGTCGTTTTCGAGAAAGTGCCATTTAGAGATAGTAACCCGCCGAAAACCAATAATTCATGATTTTTCACTTTAACCCTAGTTTACACCAGTAATGTTTTATTGATTAAGAAATTTATCTTAACTTTCATTTTATTGAATGCTCGAAATGTTGGCCTCTACTATCCATACAGTAGTACAGGATTTGTTAAAAATGGTTTGGGATGCTCTGAAGCATTTCTGGGGTAATTTGCCGGCAGTCATTGTTGATCCGCTGACGCAAATCATTTAGGGATTCTGGTTGAATACTATAAATTTTACTTTTTGTACAGGAACGGCGTATGTCGTCCCCTATCCTTTAGTTTTAGACGAGGTTTGTACCTCTGAGGGTTGGGGACTCACTAGCATTCCTACTCAAGTTACAGACTTATCAAGTCTTGTTGACCGATGGCAATAAACAATAAATATTTTAAACTCTAAGTGTTTTATTAAATAAATCAAGTGCATCACCACTTTTTATGTGGCCCCACAGAAAGAAGTCTAAAGGGATTACACCTGGTGACCTTGCTGGCCACTCCTCTACGGCCAATCCATCTAACGGGAAATGTTTCATCCAGATACTGACGAACAGCTAGGACCTAGTGTGGAGGTGCTCCGTCTTGTTGAAATATCAACTCATTTACATTGTAACGGTCATTTTGCTTCATAATTTCAGTTATTGCTGGATCAACACGATCTCGTATTAAATCCAAATACATTTCTCCTGTTAGATTTCCTGGTAGAAGGAAAGGACCAATAACGCGATCGCCATAAATTCCAGTTCATACGTTTTTGAAGGGGGTTTTCATCGGCCCAATAGCGACAATTGTGGCGATTAACAATCCCGTTCACAAAAAACGAATACTCATTCGGAAAACAAATGTTAAAAAGCAATTTTGGGTTATTAAGTATCCGTTCACTCATACTTTCGCAAAAATCCAAACATCTATCAAAGTCGTCTTCCTTTAATTCTTGGTGGTGGATTTTATACGGATGAAAGAGCGAGATCTAGGACGCGGTTTTCTGAGCATCTCTATGCACTTAGGCCATATGGCCCATTGTACACCCTAACTAAGAATTTTGCCTATCTGGGGTAATTCCAACTCCAGTAATGATTTTTAACGTGTCACACATCGCAGTGGCACGGGACCTACGGCTTTATTTCTTATCCGACAGAAGGCGCATTTTCAGATTTTTCCCCGCTAGAAAAATCTCGCCGACCTTGGCCAGGTTCGATCCCGTGTCCCTCGGATCTAAAGGCAAATGCGCTAACCACTAGGCCACCGAGGCCGGCAAGCTACTATTTAATACAAAATAATTAACATAACTATTTCTATATTCCAGAGATGTCACTCCGTGGTCTAGTTTTTTCCGCGCACACTCTAAAGCCTATTCACACTCAGCGCGCTCCTGATATCCTCCCATTTTTTTGTAAGTTTAAACGATCTGGCGATTTGATCAAACGTCCACTTAATGAATAGGATGCTTTCATTCCTGAGTGTGACGGTTGCGGTTCAGACTCTGGTTGCTCTGTAGCTGGTGGCTGTAATTCCAGAGGCTTCGAAGAGGATACTGCATTTATGTATTATGCAGTATATTAGTTTCTGTGTAATATGGATTTCATACTCCTTTATCTGGAAAAGTAGCTTCTGTTTTCTTTAGATTCTGACTATTCCTGCGGTAAGTTTTACCTCTGCAGCCTGTTACTTCTAACGATCTGTTATGGATAGTTGTTATGTATAGACTACGACCTTATCTCCTATGTTGAAGGAAGTGCTTGGTTTTGCATGTTTGTTGGCTTGCTTATTTTGTTCCAGCCTACATTTTTTCAGTTTTGAGGAGACTATCAACTATTTTTGGCTTTAAGGCTTTTTCTATGGAAGGGATCGTGCTTTTTAGGCTTTTACTAAATAAGCGTCGGGCTGGAGATCCCATCTCTCCTCTTGGTAAGTTTGGGTCTGTTTCGTTTTCATTGGCCAACCCTGTATATATTTGTAGTTATACTACTTTTTGTTACATAGGAGTTATTTTTGAACAGTCGGCTTTCATTAGTTTATCAGTTGCAATTTAAATCTGAGACAGAACTTAAAAAAAATATAAATGACCAGATTTTACGGTATTATAGAAAAGCACTGATTGAGTTTATCCATGAAATTTTTTTGTATAAAATTAAAATTCATGGCAGCACTTGGAAAATCCTTTTTATTAATGTAAGGCCGACTATTTCTTCGTTGTTAAAAGAATAAATACTTAGACATTTGGAGTTCATGTGAATGTAAAACATAATTTAAAATAAGTATTCTCATATTTAAAACTTAAACGTTTCAGATATGACCTTCTGAAATGTCTTGTAATCAAATTTAAAAATCTTCTTTTGAAACTTTAACCTATTAAGAAGCATTGCCGTTAAATGGTTAACAATATGTGATTATCATATTGAAAGTAGAGATGTTATGATCTATCGATACGACAAATTAATTTCAGATATGTAAAATACATTTTTCTTATAGGTAAATCATTTTTTCACGTATTTTTAAACAGAAGACATAAGCCATTTTGAAACTGATCTGAACTAGCCTCAATTAAAAGCAAACAATTATGGTGATCACTGTATTGTATTTATGATTTGAGAAGTTAAATCCAATTATGTGAAATGTACCTTACGTATAGATAATTATTTTGAGATTTTTTAAGTACAAGCCATACATTTGTAAGTCATTTCGATATTAATTTAATTAGCTTCAATAAAAAGTTATAAACTATATTATGATAACTTTATTGTATTTGTGATAAGAGAAATCAATTTTGTATTGTATTTCTGATTTGAAAAGTTAGTTTCAAATATGTGAAATCTTAGGCCTATATTTGTACCTATTTGCGCATGCTCACAGACAGAATTTTGTACAAAGTTCTGTTCCGTTTAATACGTATTCTGCAGAATTTATCACTACATTTTTTAAAGAATGCTACAAAACACGTATTACGCGGAACAGAAATTTGTACAAAATTTTGAACATAATTATGTACAAAATTCTGTAAAGCACGTAATACACGAAACAGAAATTAGTACAAAATGCTGTCTGTGAGCATGCGCAGATAGGTGCAAATTACGTTGACATCTGTGAGATAACTGTCAAAATAATCATGTGACTGTAGATAAGGTAGAAATTTATCAAGGTTTAATAATAATTGTTTACATAACCTCGAATAATGTTTATTTTTCGTGGCTTGTATTATTGTTGCGTTTTCGGGAAGGTTTTTTTTTTGTTTATAAGTTATATTAAGTTTGTGTAAAATTGGCTAAAAGCGTTGAGAGATCGTTGTTACTAGCAGGTGTTGCTGCCGTAAAACATTTGCGTCTTTGCCCTCTGTGATAATTGATGAACACTAGAAAGTGCACCTTTGCGCATTGATTTGACATTGTTTCTAAACAAAATTCTGTATAGGAGAGTACGAGCTACAGAATTTTGTAAAAACACTTTGAACAAAATGTTTAACAATATTTTGTACAAAATTCTGTGCCGTGTTATACAGGCCTTAATATAAATACTTTTTTGAGATCTTTTTAAATACAAGCCACACATTGGTAAGCTATTTCAAATTTAATTTAATTAGCTTCAATGAAAAGTAATAAATTATATTATGATAACTATTTACGATATGAGAAATTAATTTTATATTGTACTTCTGATTTGATAAGTAAATTTTAAATTATGTGAAAAGTACCTTACATATAAGAAATGTTTATGAAATCTTTTTAAATACAACTTGCAAATTTGTAAGCCATTTCGAGATTAATGTAATTCAATAAAAAGTAATAATTATTATTGGAATTGTGATTATTTTATTGTATTTATGATATTAGAAATTAATTTTAGATATTTGAAATGCAGTTTACATGTTAATAATTCATTCCACCTATTTTTAAAATTTAAACCACAGAATAAATACCTACAGGTATTTATTCTGTGTTTAAACACTCGTCCCAAATGTGTATATACGTTGTTTGATTTGATTTGATTAGCTCCAATAAACATTTAAACCATAGTTTTTTGGACTTTTAGCTAATACGTTGTTAACAACTTATATTATGGAAAAATCTTATTTTTATTACAGCTTATTAAGTTGATTTTTAGTAGTTGAAATTTGCTAGTATTACAAAATCATTGCCAAATTGAAAGTTCATACAGTCAGTAAATGATGATCGTAGGTGAACGAACCTTTCTGTTAACGTCTTCGATTATTTGAACTGATTTGAACTGTCAGAATGTAACGAAAGTAACGTAATGTTGGTTTTTACGGGTTGTTGAGTACGTTGTTTGTTGTATGCCTGTTGTTTTCGTGACGTTTTGAAAGTTGTAAATATAGAAGTATGCTATGTAAAGGTAAGCCGACCAACTACTATTTCTCCTTATTTTGAATTTAGCTTTACATACTGCTGCAATTATCTAAAGCGTGAAGGTTATGTTTTTTATGTTATGGAGGGAAATTTTTTAAGCAACAACAAACAATAATCGTCGTTTGGCCGTATACAATTGTGAGTTCCAATTATAATTCAGTACTTGTCACGGTTAGTGTTTTCGCAAATTAATCCCAGAAATGGGAAACGGGAATCCAGCGGTTATCAGTTGGGTTGGTTAAGTTTGTAGGACACAGTAGAAGGTAAGTATAGGTATGCCAATATAAATGGCAACATTTATATTTACACTAACATTATATTTATACATTTTCAATCTATTTAGATGTGGATGATTCAGGGCAGGATTAGCAATTGAAACCCTGCAATTATTGTGAGAAGTTTAGAAATATAGGAGGATGTCGGACATGCGTATAGAAGAAATATTTTGAAACTCGTAAGATTTATTGTTGCGGTGCATTGAAGCTTGTTGCATTGGCACGTTTAAGTATTAAAATTGGTGTATTGTGTAGTGTTGTGTATTTTTACCAACATTGCCCTAGTTTCATTGGCTAGAGTAACATTTCTTTTTTTATTCACATTCAATCGTACATATATTTAGTGCTTTAGTACCATTTTTAATTTTGTGTCGTCAAAAATGTAATATTTTTTATCCATTATTTGCTTTAAAGCGGAAATGTTGATCTCGATATCTTCTTCAAACATTGTATTATTTATAGGAGTATTATACTCATTAAATATTACAAATACCTTGTTGATATTAAAATGCTGATAAAGACACTTGGAGAAAAATGCTAAAGCTCTTGTAACCTCGCTTCTAGTTAACTTTGTATATTTTGTTGCATAATAAAGACTAAATTCTGATTTTTCTGAAGAACTCAATTTATCACTTTACAATAAACAAGGATGAAGTTCAAATGTTTCATGTAGAATTGAACTAAATTCATTTAAAACTTCATCAAAACTTTGTCCGGCAACAGCTTTGAAAATACTGTTTTAAAAAGTCCTTGTCCTGAAAAATTATGAAGGTTATTGTTTTCCAAAGTTTTATAATTTGAAGATGCTTTATTCTGGATGACAAGGATTTTATTATAAATATATTTCCGTAAGTGGTCGTTTCTAGCAATGAATATTTGAATTATGTAATTTATTTTTGTTGTAATTTTTCTATGTTGAAATAAATGTTGGTAGATCTCTAATGTGGCATTATTTGTCAGTGTTCTTATTTTATTACTGTTTCTAACGTTAATAATACTAAAGTTAATCTTAATTTCCTCCCTTTACACGAGGGGAGTTTTTTATGTTATCTACCTAAGTATGAAGAAAACAAGTTAGAGAACAAACAGAAGTTTATTTTTCAATATAAGAACCATTAATGCTTACACATTTATACCAGTCTTTCTAATAACGCTATGCCCTCGAAAAAAAAATTCTTTTGGTAACTGCAAAATACGACTCCACAGAGTTTTTCAAGTCAAGTGATTTTGAGTTTTGGAACGAGATAATAGTCGCAGGGGGCGAGGTTGGAACTGTACAGTGGATGTTGTAATTCCTCAAAGCCGCATTCATTAATTGTTTCTTTAACGATTTATGCAACCTGCAGTTGTCCTGCAAAAGCACAGTTTTATGGGCAAAATTGCGAGGTCTTTTCTCGCGTATAGCTGCTTTCAAATTGATTATTGTTTCTTTGTAAACATTCCCTGTTATTGTGACCCTTTTGACATATACTTAACCCACAAAATCCCTTCAGCATCCTGGAAAACTCAGGCCATCATTTTTCTTGCTGAGAATTGCGTCTTTGCCTTCTTGGGTGGTGGAGTGCCCTTATGATGCCATTGCATGGGCCCTTGTTTCGTCGGTGGGTCCCAGTGGTGTACCCAGATCACATCCCCAGTTACAATTTTAAAGAAGTCATCATGGAATAAAGCCACCAAATTATCCTCACAAATTTGTCGCTTATACCATTTTTATTCATGAGTGAGCAGCCTGGGCATCCACCATGCTTTCAACTTGCTCATTCCCACATCTTCATGAAGGATTTTAAAAACAGATGATTCTGATATACCTACTTCTCTTGCATTAACTGAAACCGTCACTCGGCGATTAGTCAATACCAAATCTTCAATTTTCATTATGGCCTCCTGTGTTCGTGCTTCAAGAAGTCTTCCGCACTTTGGGTAATCCTGAATGAACTCCCTGAAAATAGGATGGGCTATTTTCCATACACAGCCACCATTCTCTCACGGATGTTCTTCGGATTATTGCCTTCTTTCGATAGAAATTTTATGACGCTTCTGTGTTCAAGTTTTAAATCTCTCAATTTTTGCACCTCTAACTCTATACAGAAATGACAAATCTTAAGGGAGTTGTATCAGACTTGGAGGATACACTCTAAAATGTCAGAGACTTGACATAATAAAATTATCACGATAGCATTTTGTTTCCATAGCTAAATATCTAACATAAAAAACTCCCCTCATAAGTAAACACAGTTATTAGTTTAGGTTATTGTAAAGGGAAGATTGTGCATTCCATAGGTACAAATAGAACCTGTTTTTTTTACGGTTGAAGTTAAGAACACATATTTGTTAAAAATTAATGTTAATAGTGACATTTTATTTCAAAAACATTTATATATAAAATTTGTATTAAAGTTACCATACAAAAAATATAAAAACATTTTTGTCAAAATTTGTTCATTCAATAATCATATTTAATAATAAATAGATCATTACAGTTTTATAAGCGATGACATGAAAACTTTCAAAGATTTAAGTAATATTTGAAAAAAAGGAATGCCTTACTAATAAATTCATCAAGCTGGTATAAATATAATTTAACTTAACAATCTTTAGGTATAACTTCTACAATATTTTAATATAAGAATCATGCGGTCAACCATCATGGTAGACATACAGGACATCCAAACAAAATAGTGACAGTGTGTATCTAACGTCTTTGCTCGTAGATGGAAGATATGGCGGGGCAGTGATGCTGGATGCTAACCTGTTCAAGATAACTATTTAAATCATAATATTAGCACATCAAATCTTGTAATTCTAATTGCTGTATAACTTAGAGTGACTTGGAAAATGGCAAACCCCTTGGGATTTTGTGTAATTGAATGTAAAACTTACTCTAATTTTGTTTGTTTAACTGTCTCAGAAACAGTTATACAGACATACGATTTCCTTCCTTGTACGAGTAAAACTTGTATAATGTAAAAACAGCTTAAGTTAGTAGTAGTAGTAGCAAAATAGCCAATTGTGATTGAAAGCAAGTACTGGTTCAAGCAAAACTTGCATAATGAAATGCTGTTTACACGCTGATATTTAACTTTAGATAAGTTCCTGCATGCCGAAAAGTAGAGAGAGACTAAACTTTTCTTGCATGCGAATTTTATTGTGCAAGTTATAGTACAACTATTTGCAGACGCGTTTACACCCTGCAAGTACTTGCATGCAAGTCCTTGTACAAGTCAAACTTGCATAATGTAAACACGGCTTAAGTTAGTAGTAGTAGTAGACAAGATTCTGCATGCAGAAATGTACAGAGACGCTCAACTTTTGTGCTTGCGAATTTTGCTGCGCAAGTTATAGAACTACTTGCAGGCGCGTTTACACACTGCAACTGCAAGTACTTGCATGCAAGTCTTTCTACCAGTAAAACATGCATGTAAACGCCGCTTTATTACGATCAATGAGTACATATAATCGTTAAAGAAGAAAATAGATTTTATTTGTTCTACTTGCTTTAATAAATAAAACTCTTGATTTTAGAACATATTATTTTAAATTTGAGTTTCACAATTATGCAAATTGAAACTTAGAACTGCATAAATAAATTTAGAACTGCACAATTTGTGTACAACTGATCGCTATTAAATAATTGTAGTATATGCGTGTTATAAACTATATGGCTGAAGGCTGTAGGAGCTACTGTTGTACATCTCTAGTTAAATAAATTTTACCACACGTAACATGGTGAATAAGTACGTGTAGTTTTTTTTAGAAGGGATAGGTGAACGGTTTTATTCGTCATTTTCTTATCTATACCTCTACCCTCCTTACTATTTAGCGTTGAAGAATTAATTATATTGTTATTGATTTTGTGGAGATTATTTGAGTAGTCACAATCTACTAAAAGCTGTTGTAACTGGAAATATCCACTGCTGGAAGTCAATAAGTTGTCGAAGATGCAACCAAGGGCGTATCAAGCTCTAAGCGGAAGGGGACGGGCAGCTTTCTGAATCCAACTTCTTTCATTGGGGGGGGGGGGCAACAATTAATACAGTTACAAAAGAAAAAATAAAATTATTATTTGAACAGTAGTTTGCCAGGATTGCAAATTTTCTAACTACAGCTTTCACTAATTGTTCCTTGTTTGCGAAAACCGATTGAGATGAATGGTTAGCATGGTTAACCCATTTAACCTATTTTCACCAATAGTGCTTCTAAGCCATGTTTTAATTCGGCAAAGGGTGCTGAATGAACGCTCTATAGTGCTCGTTGTGGAAGGATGTGAAAACAAAATCAGCAGCGCCTTTCTATTGGTTGGAAAAAACAATTCACTCTTTTTTAAAACCTCGGTGATATCTGGCGCTTCTTTTACTTCATTCTACTTCATTCGCTTTCTCCTTCGATGCCTTCCAAATTGTAAATAGTTGCGCAAGATGAAGTACTTTCATTCCATTCCTCCAATGAAAAATCTCTCATGTTACTCGGATGGAAATATGTCAGTAAAAATGCAGGCTATTTGTTTGCAGAAAATCTGACTTCTAAGGATGATATGATGTAATCCAAGTGAAGAATTATTAGAGACCTGGAGGGTTGCTTCTATGGCATTTGTGGACCAGCAACGCGAGTGGCGGTTATTTCAACATTCAAATGCTTTGCAATGTCGCCTGCTTTTTTCAAAACGTCAGCTGTGACGATCTCCTCATCTTCCCGATGCTCTCTTAGCGTGACGAGAATAGTTTGAATGTGCTGGTTAGCTTGCATTATGTCAAGTGCCTTCAATTGAAGTGTATTTGCTACGGGTTCCAGCAAGAAGGTCTCGCAGTCGTAGTGTCTGAAGCAGAGGGTGGTTGTACTTGCTTGCCCTTATCGCGGCTGCTGGTACTTTTCTTTCGTTTTAAATTCATTGCAAAAATAAAATATAACTTTTACTAAACGTTGGTATGGACACGGCATAACACACGCAAACGTAGATATCCAAATAAATGTCAATACTTACCATTATTACCACGAAACTTTCTAATATCCATTTTTGTATAATTTGTAATAAAGTATACGGCATGGAACAACAAAAACTTTACCGTCGTAAAAATTGCATACACTTGTGACCCTTGTGTGAATTGTAACTTCATTGCACTGACTCTAATGGAAATGCGCGCGCTGATATATATGTACGAGGTAAATAGCTCCTGGAATATTTTCGTTGTTGATGCCTCGTGAAATGAGACGAGGTTATTCTAGAAAGCTCCTTGTTGCCACGAGCTAACTATACATCCATCTGTGAGCAGTCATAAGAATTACAACCTGTACCTACAATGTGTACACTACACGTACAGGTTGTAGTTCTTATGACTTTTATTTTATTTATTTATATATTTTTTCTATTTCGGTTTTATAAAGCCGTTCTAAGCGCACTGTTTTAGCTTAAAAACAGTACGTTAAGGAGGCCTATAATCGTACTGTTTTTAGTTTGTTTTTTTACGATGTTGGTAGTTCGATTTGAATTTGAAATGTCAGTTTCAGCCGCCTGTCAGTGCTGCCATAAGTGTTTATAAAAACTCCCTAGTAATCTATTTGACGTAAAATTTTCTACATAAATTTATTTAAAATACTCTCAAACTTCCTCAATAGAAAAAATAGTATAAAGAACACGTTTCATAAGACCACTTGTCGCACTCGTCCGTTGAAAAACTCGACGCTTCGCGTCTCGTTTTTCAAACTTGGACTCGTGCGTTAAGAAGAGGCCTTATGAAACTAGTTCTTTAATATACTATTATTTCGTAATTCGTTTCTTTTAAAATGTGACGTTCCAACAAGCAACCTGCAAATCAATTTTTCAGAAATGTGTT
>JABXWE010102769.1:0-67436 GCA_014611495.1 Limonius californicus | reverse complement strand
TACAAATCAATGCATTTCTTACGTTATTAAATTTATAAAATATCATTTTGAAACCCAATTATTCATGAAGTTTATTGTTGCTAAGGTAATGAAAATTCGATCGTTTGTTGACAAGTAACTTCAAATCTCGTGACTGCGCCGAGGAAAATTTTTTGTTTGCAAGTAAAACACTATCCACTTCAGATTACTTATTCTAACTGCAGTTTCTCTAACTGTACATTTAATTAAGTAAATAAATATACTTTGATTTAAAATTTCTTAATTTTTTTATAATATCGCACCAGTGTTAATAGTAAATCACGTCATTTACTTTTAGCACCAGTGCCATACCATAAAATCACATTTTAGACACTGACAGCATGCGTTAAAAATTAAACTTTTACTGACGTTTGTGGGAAATATATATTTCACGTGCATTTGCATATTTCCCCGACTCTTCGAAGCCCGGTATATTAATATGTGTCGCCCTGAACTCCGCTACTGGTCGTATTGTACTAGCTTAACCAACCAATAAAATATTAATGAATACCCCAGATGTTGCTCGTTGTTGTAAATGACTTCATTCATAATTACAGTACAAAAAGATTTTAAAATACGAGGACATGCATCTGTACCTATACTATAAAAGTTAATTAAAGTAATATAAGTACAATAAATTACCAAAATGGACTGGTGGCGGACGGTTGTATGAGCAGTCTTCTGGGGGGGCTCGGCGCCCCAGACATTTTAAACAAAGACATCTGATCTTTACACACTACACAATAGTTCGAATTCAGAAAAACAACGCGCAATGAGCGTCTATTAATAAAAAAAAATTGACGCACTACATTTCATCCGCACAATTTAACCGCTTAATTAGACTTACTGGCGTTAAGGCGTAACACATTTAAAAGTATAACTTCAAAAATTAAAATCCTTCTAGAAATCCTTATCACTGAACAGTCATAAACGCACACAAAACGAACAATAAGCGATAGTGTTGTTGGAATTCTAACTTTCTTCAAACTTTATCAAAAACCAAACAAAACCATGAACTAATACTAATTATGGGTTTATACAGGAATAATGTTCATTCAACAAAATCTAAAAAACCTTTCAGCACGAGTTTCTTGGCACAGACACTTTCAGACGACCCTACTGAAATGAGATGAGATAAACTGACGAAGCAGCTCTTTGGCACTTGCGCTGGACCGATTTCCAGTGCTATGCGCGACAAGCGTCTATTTTCTCTCTTCTTCGTACTCACACAAAAGATAATCCACAAGGAGAGGCACATGCCAAGTCCTGTACTTTAATAAACGTTTCCCACCTATCGATTTGCTTCAAAAGCACGTGGAAACGCTATTACTACTTGCTAGCATTTCAAAACAATTTTCAAAAGGGCTTCCTTATTACGTCAATTTAACATTTAGGAGTAAATTAGCTGGTTGCGTAGATGCCCCTTTATTAATTCAAGGTCGTCCTCCCATGCGAGGGTGTAGAATGACACGTTGGGGTAGTAGCTGAATTATGCACTTTCTAATATACGTATCCAGTGGCACCGATTCCGAAAAATGAAATTTGTTAAATTGACTTTTTCAAACAATCAAAATATCAACACAAACAATACAAGTAAATTGAGTTTACGTAACTGTGTGAATACTGTTAGTAACTCAAACACGATTTATAAACAAAATTAATATTCGCATTTGGCTTTTCCCAAAACCCACCCTCAGTCTTGTTAGCTCATAAAATTTACGACAGATTTAAAATGCAACTATATTAAATTGATTTTATTTTAATAATAAATGCATGAATAAAAACTATGTAGCTAAACCCGTGGGTTACGCCCTGTAGTGCGGCTAAGCGCCTCTTGCGGTAAATACCAAATAAGCTATATAAAAATGTAACGAAACAATCGTAATTGAGATATACAGGGTGTCCCAACTAAAACTGTCCATCCTAAGTAACTTTGTAAATGATCAAATTTTGAACAAATCGGCGTGACAAGTCACAATAGTTTGAAGGGGAGATCTACCATATAAGTCATCTTGTGGTGTCGAGTGATTAGATCAATGGAAAGGTTTTTTTGTTCTTTACACAATCTAAAAATGTTCTGCAATTCTGTTGATTTGATTTTGAGGAATGGCATTTTAAAAATTCCAATGCGTATGGGAAATGTTAATTAAAATTGCAAAAAGTATTCAAATTATTAGGTAACATAGCAACAACACAAAATAACACAATCTTTGTTTTTTTGGGTACCGGTCGCATTTGCGTTGGCGCCCCCGTTATACATTGTATTCTTTTGTTTTGTTACTCTGTTATTTATTACCGTGAGTTCAAAAAGTAATTACGTAAGGGTTGCCCATGGCAAATAAAAGTAATGTCTAATGCAAGCTTTAAAATTCATTGACTGTCATCACTGTTGTTGTTGTCATAAGTTTATATTGAAAATTCAATTAAATTACAATTATAATGGTTTTTACAATAGAACACGAAACATTTTTAATTGAATTATACTTTCGAAATGGTGTTCGAGAGAACGGCGAATGGATTTACAGTGCAGTGGCATGTTTAGAGGAATTTCGGCAAAAATTTCCAGATATTACTGTCCTTGAAGGAGATTTTTACAGCGCACTTAGAAGGTTCCAACAAAATTTAATGAACAACGACGAATTGCTAAATTTAACGTTTTTTTCTGGTTCATCCTTTCGGGGTATATAAACTCACAAAATATGAGGTTATCTTCTTCTTAGGGTGCTTTATCTCTTGCGAGACGTAGCGATCTTCTCTCCTATTCCTGTGTTGCGCGTTTAGAGTGCCACATACATAGAGGACCTACAGCTTAACGTGGGCTCCGAACCACGGGAAGTGTAAACACTTCTACTCCAGAGAAGATTTACTAGGCAGAATACCTCGCTGGTTTGCCACTGCCTTGCGAGGGAGAACGGCCGTTAAAAATCCGATGTTCCGGTACTGGGAATTGAACCCAGGACCCTCAGCGTAGAAGTCTAACGCGCTAACCTCTAGCCTACGGCCGCCTCGGTGGCGGTGAGGTTATGGAGTGCTGCAAATCCGCATACTTTTCGCGAATCTCCCCTTCACCCGTTACAAGTTGGTGTTTGGATTGCTGTGTCTCGAAGACGTATTATCGGACCCATATTTTTCCACGAAACTGTTACTGCTTAGAGATACCGGAATATTGTATGTGAATTTATTAATCAGCTTCATGAGGATGAGCTCCAGCAAGGCTACTTCCAACTGGATGGCGCGACGGCCCACACCGCTCAAGAGACCCTCAATTACCTTCGTGAATTTTTTGACGATCGAATAATTAGTTTACGTTCAAATCCAGAATTTCCACCTAGATCACCAGGCTTGACTATTTTAGATTACTTTATATTCCCTTATCTGAAAAATAATATATACAAGACCCCTATTAACAATATCGAGGAACTGCAAACAGAATTACGGAACAGTGTGCCAATATAACTCCTCAAATTCTTATAAATGCTTTTATTAGTATGAAAAGACGACTAAATTTGTGTCTGCAGGAAAACGGTGGTCATTTTGAACAGCTTTTTTAGTTTTTATGTTTATTTTTCTGTACCTGTGAAATAAAAAAATTAATTTCGAATTTTAATGATTACCTACTTGTTATATTATGTTATTTGTTTAATAGTGTAATAATTTAGTTATTACTGTTATCGTCTAAATTGAAATAATAGAACTCATTTCTTCAAAAATTGATATATTTACATTTACCATGCAACTTAACCTAATATAACACTGCCGGTTAGGTACTGGCGCTAGAAAGGCTGTGCCTAAACGTCAATTTGTATATAAAGCTTGCATTAGACGTTATTTTATTATCTCATGGCCAACCGTTATGCATGTAATTACTGTTTGAACTCATGGTACCTACTACTCGACACCCCTCTCATTTAAAACGTTGGGGTTGGTGCGTAGATGAGTTACATGGTAAAAGATGTCCCTCTTCAAATGAGTGTTGCCTCGTGTCGCCGATTTTTTCAAATATAATTATTTACAGTTATTCGGGGTGGAATGTTTTAGTTGAGGCACCCTGTATGGGTTTTTTACTATCCTATACTATAATTATAGGTAAAGCATTTAAAATTTTCTCAATGAAAACATAAAAGTGGTTTTGAAAAAGTGAGTGCTCGTGCATATGTGTTTGGTCATTGATATCTCGCAACGGCTAAGCTAATTTAGAAACAATTTGAAATCTACGGGTTTATTAAAAATTCGCCCAAATAATAAGCTTTTTAACTAATTGCAAATCTCATATTAGAGTCTAATTATTACACATATTTTCTTCAGACCATTTTTGTTTACAAACGCTAATACGAGGGTTGCCTTTTATATTTCTGGATTAAAGAACAAAAACAAATATTTATCATCGAAAATGGCTTTATTATTTTTCAAAATATTCTCCATGAAGATCAATACACTTTTGCACGAATTTTCGAAGCACCTTTTCCACTCTGATTGAGGTATCTCCAAAACATGCATTTTGAATGCATCAACCGTTTCTTTAGGTGTCGAAAAACGTTAACCTCGCAATTTATTTTTGATGTTCGGGAATAAAAAGAAGTCATTGGGTGCCAAATCAGGACTATACGGCGGATGACTCATCAAATCGACATTTTGAGTTCTCAAAAAGTCACTTGTTCGAGCCGATGTGTGAGAGCTCGCATTGTAGTAGTGGAGAATGATCCGTCTTCGGCGATTGGTTTTCTTTATTTCTCCGAAGACTTGTGGCAAACAAATGGTTGTCTACCATTCACAATTGACCGTTCTACGTTGCATCAATGGTTCCGAAAAAACAGGCGACCATTTGCTTCGAGCACGAACGACTTTTGTTGGGTTTGGCTCGCCTTGGAAGACCCATACAGTCGACTGCTGTTTACTTTCGGGCTCAATCGCGTAGATCCACAATTCGTCACCTGTCACGATGTCATACACATGTTTTGAAGCACCGCGATCAATTGACACGAGCTTGTTTTTGAGTGATTGTCAAATTATGTGGGATCCAATGCGAACAAATCTTTTTTACAGTCAAATGTTCATAAAATATTGAATGTATGCTGGTCCCACTAATGTCTAAGGATACCTCAATCTGATGATAAGTCACATGACGATCTTGCAGTATCAGTTCACGCACCGCATCAATGTTTTTCGAAACAACAACCGATTTTGGACGACCTTCACGAAATTTGTCGTTGAGCGAACTACCGCCACGATTGAATTTGGTAAACCATCGATAAACACTGGTCCTTGATAGTGCTTCATCGCTAAAAATCGAATTAAGTTCATCGATGCATTGTTGTTGAGTTAATCCACGTCGAAAGTTGTAAAAAATAATCGCACGAAAATGTTCACGATTTAATTCCATTTTTTGGCCGATATGAATTTTTCAAGTTACTGTAAACAACACAAATAGCGCTCGTACGTCAAAACGATCTGAGTACGATACCGTCAAAAATGTCAAACTTTACGATAGAGACATCAGTTGCCAGATGGCAGCACTAGGGTTGCCCAATCCCAAAATATAAAAGGCAACCCTCGTATGCAATTTTAAAGAAAAATTATGTTTTTGTCCCAATTCTCTAGGTTGAAAATTACGTCCACAATTTTTTAAATTTAAAATCTAGTTTTCCCGTAGTCAAAATCCATTAATATAATTGATTTATACTTTAAATTACGTAATTACTTATTTATTATTATTAGTATTACGGCGTGTACAAGTTTTTGAAAATAAACCAATTATAAAAATATTCTTCAAAATCGGTTATAAGGATTATGAGTAAATTTTGTATCCCGATTAAGCTGTACACGAACTACTTGACCATTTTTACTTAATAACAAGTTTCATGTTGAAGAATTCTACGAAAATGTAAACACTTAATGCCCCACTTCTCTAAACCCGTCAATTTACTTACATTTTACGTAATCTGTTTTCAAATAACAAGAAACAGATTTGTAGCTTACTTTTGGCGAATGCGGGGTAAATACTGCTGAAGCCCGCAATTTATGCATCCGGCACTATCCAACTAGAAGTTCACCGCCTGTAAAAATGTTTAGACGTCTAGATACCTGTTTAAGAAACAAAGGTAAATTTGATAATTACAGACGATGTACGCTCAGAACGATTACGAACACGGAAAATGAATTAGCAGTAAATGAGAACCATTCAAGCCAAAGAACTCTAAGAATAAATACGTGTACTAGTACTGGATAATGTCAATATTGGTCTTCCTGGCACAACCCTACAGTTCAATGCCATATGTCCATACGGGCTTAAGAATTTATTTATTTCCAGGTTTAGAGATCATCGTCACCTCAGCTACTTTCCATATCTTAGGTACATATCCCAGTGCATTGGTAAGATAGGTAAGTTTGATTATAGATTTCCTAGGAAGTTGTTTTAGAATTTCTCCAGTAACCAAGTCAAATCCTGTACCCTTCTTTGGGGCGATATTTTCATTTATTTCAGTTGCAATTTCTATTGGAGTGGTGGCTCTGATTTCGCCTTCTCTTTGGCTAAGGGTTTCCCAGTTTAATGTGTCTTCGCCTCCACTCGGTTGAAATGTCCTTTCATTGTTTAGTGATGAGGCAAAATTATTAGCACTATTACGCACAAGAGAATCCGCACTGAATTCATGTTACCTATTTTTATAGTTTTATTTTTCTGTGAATATTTTTTTTTCTCATTTTTAAAAGAATCGTGGAGTTGCCTAAGGCAACTCCAAGATTCCCATCCCACCCAGCTTACCCCGGCTCAGCACATTTCGTGCTATTCACAGGTCTAACATGCCTCACCCTTGAAAAAGCCCAAGCCCCAGACAACACAAACACCCTGGGAAAGTGCAGTGCTCAGGATTCGAACCTGAGCGACTTTGGTAGAATAACTCTGAAGCCAAGCGCTGCGGCCATTACTCTACCGCGGTCCCCTGTGAATGTTTGATGTGGGTTAGGAGGTAACCATATTATTGGACCGCACTTTTTCCATGAAACTTTACTTAGATTTCCTAAAAACATTTTATCCGGCTTTTGGAAGATGTAGAATTCAATATACCACAAAGCCTTTGGTACCAACATGATGACTGTGCTGCTCACTACAGCTGGATTGTTAGGAATTACTTAATAGACACGGAGGAAATTGGATTGGAAAAGAAGCTGTGCATCAATGGCCACCAAGAAGTTGCAATATCACCACTAAGTTTATGCTTTGGGGTACAATTGAACAAATAGTATATCGAACTCATTAGTAAGTGTATGATTTGCAAAATAGAATAACTGAGCCTATACATGCCACCTCCAGTCGGAAGGTCATTTTTAAAATTTATTAGAAAACGAATGAAAGTAGATGTAAGCAATTTTGAACATTTACTGAATTAAACAAAACGTTGCTACTCATTTTGTCATTTCTCACTTGTTTTGTTTTTACTGAAGTATGATTGCACCAATGAATGCTTTTCTTGTTAAATACTAACAACGTTATGAATAGTAAAACCGTTAAATTTCTACAATATGCAACTTGAGAAAAATTAACTGCATTTCTATACTATAAATAATTCAATAATTTCATTTGCTGTGTACGTACTACGTTAAGTTGTGTCAACCAATTTTAAGCTGGCCCACTTTGTATCTACATTTTTTTATGAAATATTTCATACCAGTAAGTATACATATTCAGCGCTTCGGCATAAAGAATACTTTTAATGTTTTAGTATAATACATTTTACTAAAACAGGATTATAAACAATATAAGTATTCATATTCGGTTTTTCCCCAAATAGACAATTTACTACACAATTTTGGCGGCATTTAGAAATATAATTAATGTAGAATTATTATAATTTTAATAATGCTGTACCTGTAAGGGGTTTTATCTTTTAAAATACAACTGTGTATGATATCAATCCCGTTCAATATACAGTGCGAGTGTAAAGTCTGGAACTGTCGAAATAAATCTTTTATTAAATGTTTTTGAAAAAAATCCTCGAACACGTCGATTTTTATCTTAAATTAGACATATTTGAGGGTAATTGATATTTGTAGATTGTCTTTTGTTTCTGAGTTATAGCGATAGCGAAATTTTTTTTAAATGGATACCCTAATTTTTTATGACGGATTTGGAAAGAGCGTTAAATTCTAAAACCAAATATGCTAAAAAAGTATGATACTGCATTAAGAAGTTTTCGAGATAATTGCGTTTAAAGTTTTAAAACAAAAAGCGAATGACAATGAAGAGTTCCAAGATTTAATAAACAAAATCAAGTAGCCATGTAACAATTGACTTCTTCACTTGACAACTGAGTTCCTCGCAGTGTGTTTATCTGTTTTTATTGTGTAGTTTTGTACGTAATTCAGTAAATAATGGTGCGATATTTGACAGAAAAAGAACGAATTGAAGTTTTAATATTGAGCGGATGTGGCGACCGTACTAGAACACAACAAGAGGTTTGTGACCTATTCAATAACAAGTATCCTGATAAAGAAGCTATCACAAGAGCGACAGTTTCCAAAATAGAGAGAAAGTTTTCTGAACTCGGATATGTGAAGGATCGCCGTAGGGGTGGTCGTCCAAAAACCAATGAAAGTACTGAGCTAGATATTTTATTGTCTCTACAAGAAAATCCTCATAGAAGTACAAGAGAACTAACCGTAAATAATGACATTTCCAAATGATCAGTTTTAAAGGTTTTAGAAAAACATAAATGGCATCCCTATAAAGTTCAATTAGTGCAAGAGCTTAACGAAGATGATCCCGATCGCAGAATAGAGTTCTGTGAGATAATGACGGAGCGATGTAATATTTACGACGATTTTTCTAATCGCATCATTTTTTCCGATGAAGCAATGGTACAGTGAATCGTCAGAATTGTCGATATTGGCACCTGAAAATCCGCACTGGATGAACGAGACGCTCACGCAGTTTCCTCAAAAAGTCAACGTTTGGGCGGGAATTATAGGGGACAGCACTCTAGGGCCATTTTAATAAATGGTTCTTTATCAGGATACTTGTTACTGAATAGGTCACAAACCTCTTGGTGTGTTCTAGTACGGTCGCCACATCCCCTCACGATTAAAACTTCAATTCACTCTTTTTCTGTCAAATATCACACAACTATTTACTGAATTACGTACAAAACCACACAATAAAAACAGATAAACACACTGTGAGGAACTCAGTTGTCAAGTGAAGAAGTCAACTGTTACATGGCTACTTGATTTTGTTTATTAAATCTTGGAACTCTTCATTTTCATTTGTTTTTTGTTTTAAAACTTTTAAAACGCAATTATCTCGAAAACTTCTTAATGCAGTATCATACTTTTTTAGCATATTTGGTTTTAGAATTTCACGCTCTTTCCAAATCCGTCATAAAAAATTAGGGTATCCATTTAATAAAAATTTCGCTATCGCTATAACTCAGAAACAAAAGACAATCTACAAATATCAATTACCCTCAAATATGTCTAATTTAAGATAAAAATCGACGTGTTCGAGGATTTTTTTCAGATACATTTAATAAAAGATTTATTTCGATAGTTCCAGACTTTACACTCGCACTGTATACATGACATCACGATTGCAGTTTGTTTAAAATAATTATCACGATTACAGTGGGCCGTTTCTATACTTTTGTCTAAGACTTGTAAAGAGTTCTCTCTTTTATCGTGGGGTTGCATGCATGTGATTCGTGACAATTTAATCCAATAGCAACTATTCCAATTACGAAGTAATCCTAGTCTTTTTCTTTGGTTTTAAAATAACTTTCATCCAAAAATCAAAAGTTCAGCTTTCTTTAAAAATGTGAAAATCTTCATAATTTTCAAATATTGTAGACCACTTTAAGAACTCATTTAAAATAAATCGATAAAGCTTACCTCGTTTTTCACTCTCTCTGAAGTTATAAGAATAGCAAGAGCCTCAAGCATGAATATAGTAAATCCAATTAACGCCTGGAACGTTTCCACATTTTTCGAATATTTAAGAATGACTATTAAACTTATCAATTCCAAAAATGTTATAGTAAGATTAAAGAACATCGGCAAAGCAAATGCTGCACTTGTATTAGCCGTCAACTGAAATAGCAGATTATGTAGATTTTCTGTAGTTGATAATACATCGTCGATAGAATCGAAGCTAGAGGCACTTTTAAATTCCACATCAAGGATGTGCTTGTTTAGGAGATGAAGTCTATGGCGGGTTAGTATTAGAAATCCAGTGAAGAAGTAAAGTGGTGTATGGCGCATGACATACACAGGTGCCAAATTTACGATTTGATAAATAAAGCATTTAGATTTGTAACTAAAGAGCCCTTCGGTTTGTAACGCGTATATAAATTCCCAAACGGGGGCGACACAAATAAACAAATAGATTGGGTACAGCAGAAAAAACAGAATCAGTTGCAAGTGCAATTCCTTATACGTTACTGATATATTCAGCTTCTTCAGAATTTTGTCAGATTTGTCAATTATCCTTAAACAATCTATAAATTCTTCTTGCTTTAACATAAATACAAGCAATGTACTGGCGCTGGCAAGTTGCATGAAAATGTACATCGCTCCGTCAACACAATCAATGAAGGATACTATATGCGAACTTAGTTCGGTCGCTACACGTAATCCTGCTGCCATTAACATAATAGTACATACACCTGAAAAAAAAAACAATTTATACAACTTACCATACGTAGAAGGAACTTTTGTTTATAAACTTTACTAATAAGATACGTAACATAATGATCGGAATTCTAATTTAATAAATAATTACATATATAATTATTTTAAATTAACCGAAGCAATTCGAAAAAAAGTTTGTTCTATGAAGAAAGGAGAGACGTTGAAATAATTAAATGTCCCATGTGACATATTAATTTAATAATTATATTTTTTTAAAGTGTCTAAATTAAATACTATTTCTTACCTCCATTTAAGAATAAGTGCTGTAATCCTAAAGGACGAACCCTATAATGGCTTTTCTTGTTACCGTCGATTTGTCTGTTGTAAGGAGCCATACCAAACGTTTTTGTGGGATAATACAGCATGTCAATAATTTCGTAAATATTCGCCGCGAATTTAACCATGTTTATACAAATACTTGAACACCGATCTGGTTGCGGTATAAATACCTACATAACAACAACTAAAACAATTTAGATTATGTTTTCTAATCCACTTTCATATATTTGTAACATAATTTTTGGTTATGGAATTGACACAGTATACATATTTCATATATTACTGTAATTATTTTCAGTACTTTGTTGTGGTGTAACATGATTTTGGAATCTATTAACAAAATTGGAAGTTTATTGACAAATACAATCTAATATGAGAGAGTGAAATATAATTAAAATACAACCAAAAAAAGCGATTGTATTAAAATTTGAAAAGGGACGTTTAAATTGAAGACAATTCCAGTAATTAAATTAATTAAAAATTGACGGTTACAGTTACGATGACGGAAACTTCTGTTAACTGTAGCGTGGGAAATCCCATAATAATTAAATTTTTTACCAACGTAAACGTAAATTCGACTGAAATTCTTACAAGAATGCGAGCACAATACGGCGATTAATATTTTTCAAAAAGTCAGGTCTTTAAGTCGTGGAAATCTTTTAGAGACGGAAGAACTCGTGCAGATAATAAGCTACAACTTCGGTTAATCGTGAAAATAAAGATAAAGTTAGTACTCTTATTAAGCAAGACAAACGGGCAAAAGTTCGTCACATTTCTCAAATTTATTTTAATTTACAGATTTACAGAACACTTGTTTGCCGGAAAACACAAATTGAATCGTTTGCAAATCGCTTCTTCTTTGCTACAACGATATGAAAGAGAAATAGATGAAGATAATACTTGGTACATTATTTTACTCCTGCGTCAAAACGCGTAAACATACGGTGATGTCGCATTACATCTCCAAAGCCAAAGAAAGCATACACTATGTTTTCAGCTAGCCGTCAGGCAACGGCATGGGAACCGTCTAGGACTCCAAAATCTAGTTTTCATCAGTATCTTTGGGAGAAGGTGATGCATGGCACTGGTCTGTCAGCTACTTGAGTATTTATATTTTATCAACGACCCTATATAGCAATTTAAAAAAATATTTTCATATTCCCCAGGTCTCACGCTTAGTTTCCTCGTAAGAGCCAGTTAAAGAATCTGAAACTTGGCAACACTGTTGAAGCTACTTAGAAAAACCTAAAATCAGTAGACCAACAGTTGAAATGTTTAAAGTAAAAATTAGGATACAGTGCTTTGTAAAAAAATTACTTATTTCACAGAACATGTCCAAAATTTCTGCCACCAACTTCACGGCATTTGACTGTCCTTGTAGCGATGGCCTGTTGGACACGCTGGAGCATTGCTTCATTAACGGTTGCTGCTGCTTCACGAATACGAAGTACTAGCTCTTCTTCATTTTCAAATGGCCCCACAAGAAGAAATCCAGTGGTGTTAAATCTGAGCTTCTTGGAGACCAGACCACTGTACTTCCACGGCCGATCCATTTTGTTGTATAAAATTCCCTAAGCCAGTTTCTCGTTCTAGCCGCATAATTGGATGGCGCCCAGTCTAATTGCATCCACATATCGTGGCGAACCAATAAAGGGATATCTTCTAACAATGTTGGGGGTTCGTCGTTTAGAAAATTCAAGTAATTGTTAGCATTCAATCGCTGAGGTAGTACAAAAGGACCTACAAATTTGTTGTCTACGATTTCTGCCCATACATTGACCGAAAACCTAACTTGATAATTCCCTTCATGCATGGCGTGGGGATTTTCATGTGCGCAAATATGTTGATTGTGGAAGTTAAAAATGCCATTTCGTGTAAAATTGGCTTCAACTGTCAATAAAATATTATTTACAAATCTTGGATTTCTTCTATGTTGTTGTAACAACCAGTTGCAGAAGGTAATGCGTTTTTCATAATCTTCCTCTAATAAATGTTGCACCCTGACTTTATGGTGGGGATATAGACGACCATCATCTTTTATGATCTTGTGAACAGTGGTTTTTGATGCACCAACAACTCTAGAAACAGCACACATACTAATACTTAACTCTTCAGTTACCAGATCAAGAACCTCCTCTTCTAAGTTATTGTCTCGAACAGTTCTTGGTCGACCTCTATCCCAATTTGAACAGGAAGGATATTTCCAATTTGTAGAAATCTTTTGCTGCTCGAATTTCTACGTGCCTTGGATGTCTTCTATTAGGAAAACGCTGAGCGTAAACCCTAGCAGCCTCATTGCAGTTTCCCTCACGTACTCCTTTATAGCATACGCCATAATGATGGTCAAGACACAAGTCAACCCAATAACACGAATTTTATGCAGAATTCGTAATGTCAACTTAAAATTGATTTACTTGACACACGTGTCAAAACACAAACAGATTTTTGAAATTTTTTATCACAGTACCCACGCACCTGCATTGTTGTCTAATTGTGCTTTTATCAAAAGTATGATTTTTAGCAGTACTTCCAAACGATGAACTAAATTGCTCATTCAATGTTAATTAGCAGTTGTGAATTAATTTAAGATTCCTCCTTAAGCAAATACATGTTTTACTTAATTTCTTATAACCATTTGGCTAAAATTCTGCTCTAAAGATATGAACTTTAATACCATCGTACAAGAAAATTAAGCTGCGGAGCAAATTTTTTCTTGCAGAATTGTCTTAAGAATTCTTAAAGAAAAAAGTTTGCCTGAAGCTTTTAAGGCAATTTGGGACACCCTGTATATATATATATATATATATATTGTCATAAACGTTCGGGCCAAAGAAGTTGCCCCACGTTGGCAGCGTCATTTTTCTTTCATAGATGATAAATGGTCCACATTGGGACTGACATTATTAAATTAATTTTTAAAAATTGACACTGACAGAATATTTTATTTTGACAAATAATTTAATAACTCAGAATTTTGAAAAAATGAATGAAACCAAAGTTTATAATATTCTGTACAACCTGCCAAAGACAAAACGCTAGCTATTAATTTAGCCGAAGAGCTTTGAGACTAATCTCTTTGGAGTCGGTTCACTTTGAAAGGTAACTTAATGATTCGTATATAAATAAACAATATGTGTAATTACCAGCTCACACAAGGATTACCACACTGGTACGAACTCCTTCGCCCTGCTTCAGCTGACCTAAATATATAAAAAAATAACAATATATGCACAAGGTAACTCTAGCAGCTTTTCAGAAGTTCTCTGGGCTCCGTTTATGTGACGTCTCCGTACTCCAATCTAGTTATCAAACAATCTTACAAGTGACGTTGAGACTTGCCTTGCTTCCTATGTCGTGTTGCTGTTCACGTCTCCTCCCCGATCTTAAAACTGGATACTCCAAACAACTTGTTTATAAAAAGACATTTTCATTCTCAAAAAGGTTTTACTTGATATGCAGCTTTTCTATTATTACAGTTCTTCTAAATATTTTAAATTCAAGAAGTATTTTTCCTCCAGATTTTTCAAAAATTATTCTACTTTTTCAATTATTTTATACAATTATCAATAACAAAAACAACAGCTAAATTACCAAGGAAAAATGTAACACCAGGATACTAGTTTTCAAAAATAAATAAATAGTAACTTTGTCAAATATAAAACATTTTGATATTAATATAATTTTTTTATAAGCACGACGAAAAACCAAATATAAACCAAGTCAATCGAATAACCTCACAAGTAATGAAACACTTGACTAAAAACACTTCAACCCCGCATGTTCCAACACAAATTCCCACACTATTTCGGTTCGCTTAAAAACTCCCACCATAGTATTCCAAATATCCATCAATGTATTAACTTCCTGCATTCCATCCGAATCCTTGTCATTTTATTAAATGTTACTGTTTAATAGGTTCAAGCTTGGCTTGCAATCGGCTTAAATTCATCACCAGCATAATAATACCTGTGTGATCCGGCAAGACACACATTGTTTAACCAAAAAATTACCGAATCTCAAATTGTTGGTATAACGTACGCAACTCTTCTACTAAACCAAAAGAACAGCAATCTAGGATTCCATCACAATATATATAAATTAATACCTGCAGGTACTATGGATTCTTCAGTTACATTTTGCATGTCCTTAACAGCGACAAAATACCATCCGAAAAGAAACCGTTCAAATTAATTATCGGATGAAGAACGATATGAAATAATTTTTCATCAAAAACAAGGCGCTTCCAGTCGTGAAATAGCTATGAAAATGCAGTGCAATCAATCCACAGTTATTAGAGTGATCATAAAATACTCTGAGACGGGAAAAATTGAAGACAAACCCTGCAGTAGCCCTACAAAAAAATATCAGTGGGAGACGACAGTGTATTGTGCCCGCTTGGCGGGCATAAGCCATAATTCTGCAGATTTAACCAAAATATGGTCCGAAGCTACTGGTGTATGTGTATGCACTTCAACTGTAGGACAGACACTTAAATCTGGACTTAGGAGTTGCCAATCCCGGAAGAAACCCCTCCTAACAGAAAATCAAAGGCTCCACCGTGTGCGATGAGCAGAGGATCATCGCCATTCAGCCACAGAACAATGGCAGAAGGAATTATTTAGTGATGAATCTACCTTCAACAATAACAATCATACTGGAAATGCTTACGTTAAAAGATTTCCCGGAGAAGAATTATCACGACAGTGTGTTCTGCCCGCAATTAAACATTCAACCTCTGTCTATCGATCTTATTTGAGCAACTGATGCAGTACTTTTTCACACCACATTCAAGCCTGCGAAGATAATGGGACCAGTTAGGGAAAATGATATATAGAGATCCAAATACAACAATGAACTATACAGACTTTTCAAGGAACCTCCACTCAGAATTTACTAGACCGCAACGGCCACAGTGGCCTGGACATGTAGTGAGAATGGATGCAAAAACGCTACTAGAGCTACGAGATAGTTTAGGAGTCCAAGTTTGGAACAGAGTGGCAGGAAACAGATAGGCGTGGGTGCAGAAACTACAGGAGGCCAAGGCCCAATTTGGGCTGTATGACCATGCAAGAAGAAGATTTAAGGTTCCCCAAACATTAAGATCAGTTGCAAAGCAACAGTTCTTTATTTAACAAAGAAAAAATATAGTATGGACACAAAGGCACACAATTTGAAAAAGGCTAAAAGTCACTGAACTCCCTTGTGGCTTGCTTCCAGCGATTCCCAGGAGATGGGAAAAAGAAAGAGCTTGGTTTGTAGTGAGTTGTTTCAATGGAAATTCAACGTAGGTTCATTTCCCACACAGGGGCGGGCAGCTACAGAGTTCAATCGGATTCAGCACCGGAACCTTCAGCCCCTCTTCAACCAGTAATAGAAATGTAAGGATGGGAAGGACCAAGAAAATTAGATAATGGAATTTCATGGAAGATACTGTCCCAGCATTTACCTGTATGTATGTCTGTAGCAGAGACTGGCACGGTTTGTCATCACAATTAGCTGCGCTGCGCAGGGCCATTCTACGCTGTATTTGAAAGAGCGAGATCTAGAACGCGGTTTTCCAAGCATCGCTTTACACTGCAACCATCATTGGCTTATTGTACACCCTAACTAAGAATCTCGCCCATCTGATGTAATTCCAACTCCAGTAGTGATTTTTAACGTGTCACACATCGCAGTGGCACGGGACCTACGGCTTTACTTCTTATCCGACAGAAGGCGTACTTTCGGATGTTTCTACGCTAGAAAAATCTCGCCGACCTCGGCCACGTTCGACTCCGCGTCTCTTGGATCTAAAGGCAAATGCGCTAACCACTAGACCACCGAGGCTAGCAGCGTGGCGCGTTTCGTTTAGGGAAGACTATAAGTGTGCAAGTTTCCATTCTGCAGAGTAACATCTAGGGTGCAGTTTGACATTCATGCTTAAGTATCGGCTACAGAATACTTTCTTCATTTTCATGAATGTTACTCCTTGCTTTCTCTATTCTCACTCTGATTTCTGCGCTGTAATCATTTTTAACGTTCAGTAGAGTTCCAAAGTAATTGTATTGTTCAACTCTTTCTACTAGATATTTCGTATGAGTTTCTTAGAGTGTTTTTCACTTGGTAAAGGTCGACGTTTGAATTGCTTGATAAACCGTAATCAGGGGGTACGTATCACTACTTTGCAGTTTTTGCGTCGTATCTAGAAATTACAATATTAAATTTACTTAAACTATACGCGTTTCTGCACAATAAAAATATGTTAACTGAAGTCAATAAATCAACAATAACAATTCGGAAGCTGTTCTTACTCTGCTCTGTTTAATTGACGTCAGACATAGTAACAAAACATAATGAAGTTAAAAACCCAATACGCTCTGTTGTATACCAAGCTTAAATAAAGCTAGTCTATTATGGATTTTATAGAATTTCTCTTTTTATTATGTTTAAATATGGAGTATAATTAAAATTAATCAAGCAGTTCCTACAAGACCGAAGAAACTTATAGAATGACCGTATACGAAATAAAATATTTCAATTGGCAATACAGTCCTTCAAGGACTGTAATTATTGAATTTTTATAATTAAAAATACGTATAACATTAAGTATCCATTAAAAATGGTTAAAGGTTACATCGTAACATTACAATATTTTTATTTTCTAGGAGTATTTGGTAGAACAACACGAGCGGCACCTACAACTTATAAGAAAAGCTACACTTGTTTACAGAAACCTTAAATTTCTATTAACAAGCTAGATTTAATGATGTTGTGGAATACTAGATGTCGCCATTAAAATATAAATAAAAGCTGCCTGATGTCATAATTAGTTATAATGAAACAATAAATTGTAAAATGCATGAATAATTAAGCGACTTTCGTTCGTGCCAATACCATTGAGTTATAGAAGTAATTAGAATTATTGTGTATACAAATTGATACTGGAAGTACATAAACCTTATTTATACGTGGTGCACTATAATACACCATACTGGTATAAAATTTAATTTAAGGTTTGATTTTTATGAGAAAAAATGTTCAGTGCTCTAATTTAGTAAGTTTGCATAATTAAGTTAGAATATTGATATATTTAAAAAAAAACGAGACCTTATTACAAACAGTTCGTATATTAACTTACCAAAAGTAGTACAATGACAAGAAAAATTTTTGGGAAGGTATTATTACACACAATAAACATGTTTTGATAAACTAACAATAGATCGACTACATTTTTAGGAATCCATATAATACGTATCATTTGATACAACTAACATTTAATAAAGGTCGAACATTCATCATGATTTATATATTATAATTTTACACGGTTTGGTATTACATTAGAACATGATTTTATAAGTTATGAATATGAAAGTTACCGTTTGAATAAACTACAGATATAAAATCTCAAACAATTAAAGTATTAAGTGATAATGTAAAAAATTAAATCTATCAAGATTACGTATATAAAACTATTATGAATAAAGCCTACATTTCAAGAACCTACTGCTATTCGTGCGATTATCTCTTTTTTAATTCTCTAACTTGCTTAATAAACGTAGTGTCCATATGTTCAAGTAATAAACACAAGAAGAATCTAGAAGTAGTTACGTAGTAATAGACTGGTAGTGTACTAATATTCATATACACCAAGATTTTGAAAAAAAAAGAAACGATAACTACATGAATGAGATGGGTGACATCATGTATCGCAATTCCTCAAGTCACCGCTTTAACATACAAATGTGTGCTGATATGTACCCATTGTTAAGTAGAATTAATAGCGGTTGCGTTTAATGTGCTAATCTGATATACGATCTATCTTTCCAAGTTCTCTTGCTCTCGATGGTTATTTGACACATTTTTCTAAATTTAAGACTCCTATCACAAATACGTTGCACATATCATCGCTATTTTTGACGGACCAACCTCCTCTTTTCTAATGTTTCTATTAATTCCAGAACTGCTACGTAAAATATATATGTATAAGTTAATAATTCAAGTATTGCCCGATTACATAAATTATGTGAATATTGGAGAGCTTATTATAAAATGGTTTTTGAATAAACATTGTAACGTAAATTAAACGTCAATTTTAATAAAATACCACTTTGTGTCTACCTATTCTATGTTTTCCTGAATCTCGACATTTTACAACCACGTGTGCATTTTCTCAACTAGACAGGAAGTTACCACACCGATTTAACATTCCATCTGTCATTCACTCGTCGGCTGGCTCATCCTGATAAAGTTTCACAATAATTATGTTAATAGCGCATACATTTACTTATTAAGGAGGTGACTAGATTCAATAAAAATGCTTATTAATGTCGTGAGTTGCATGTAACGATTTCAGCATAGTTGCATTGATTATCCTTTTGATTTTTATATATGGTGCAGTTTACAGTTAAGTTTCGATTAAAAAATAACGAGTAAACAAGTTCGTTAAGAACGGCAACTTTCTAGTTTGTGTTTTACCTACGCAAATTGTATTTGGTATATTTTTATTGTCAACAAATTAGCAATTAATAACATTAACCATAACCGCTGAACAAATATATTCAATGTCCTCATAACCAACCCCCTACCGGTCTTGGTGGTCTAGTGGTTAGCACATTTACCTTTGGATTCAAGAGACGCGGGGTCGAATGCAGCTGAGGTCTGTGAAATTTTTCTCATCATCATCGTCATCATCTGACATGGAGCTGACTCGAAGGTCAATCCTGGATTTCGTCAAACCCATCCCATGCCAATAGGTGGTTAGGGATTTAATGGATAGGGTGGGATCGGGTGGAGTATTGCACAACTTTAGCATGTCTGCCATGCATACCGCAAGACACCGCTGTTACAACACCAGGTAGTTAGTAAACTACGCATCAATGGGGTTTTAGAGTACATAACCGAGACCGTTATGCGATTATGCATTTGAGCCTAATATCTTTGGTATCATAGTTTCACATTGTTCTTATTTTACATCTATCTATTGTTCTAAGGTTACAAATTGCACCTATCGTAGTTTCCTAATAACTACTAATTATTAAACTACTTAATATTTACTCCCAAACTTATTTACACTGTCCGTTATGCGATTATGCCTTTGAACCTAATAGCTTTGGTATCAAGTTTTACATTGTTCGTATTTCTTATCTATCTATTGTTTTAAGGTAACAGTTTGCTCCTATCTTAGTTTCCTAATGACTAATTAACTACTGAATATTTACCGCACTGATTACAACTATTTTACCACTTAGTTGGAAGTTCGAGTCTGGATTGTACTTCCGTCTTTTCCTTAACCTTCCCCTCTGCAGTTGGCAGCTAGATATCCATCATTTTCTTTCCCACTGGTGCATGTTTCGTTTCTTCTTCTTTGTTTTCCATTTCCTCACTCTCTTCTTCTTCTTCTCCGTTAGCCTGTTCTTCTTCAGTCGATCCTTGATCGGATTCTTCCATTAGTGCGCAGATTCTTCTTGCCTCTCTTCGGATATCCTCTTTTCTTCGTGCCCATTCCTCCCAGGTCTGTTTAGGTATGCCGGTGTTTTGGATGTCCCTCTCCAATGATGTATTCCACGTGCGATCTTCCGCACTATCAGTTTGTGTCTGTCCGTAAATACTGTTTCCTGTTCCATGGCCGGTATTGAGTTTCCTGCTTTTGAGAATTGCCGTTGGTTTTCTGTTGTGTAGTCTTCCGTGTGTATGTTTTTCCCACCTTCTCTAATTACCAAAGAACAATCTTTTCAATCACAATAATGCTAAACGCGGCTATTTGCGGTCTCTGATTTGTCTTCCCGGATCTGCGCACTAAATTAAACTAAATTAAATTAAAGGAGATTAAGTTAATTAAAGTTAAATGAGATTAAAGTTTGCAAATCGTTTGTAACTTTTAGATGTTACAAATGCTTAGACCTAAATTGTCCCTAATATATTCTACTTTACTGTTAAATGTGAAATATTCTGAATTTTTTGCTATAACCCGATTGTTAACTTATCTTTTGTTGACCCCTTTTCCAATTTTAACTAATCACAATAATACTAAACGCGACATTTGCGGTCTCTAATTTGGCTTACCCGGATCTACGCTTTAAATTAAATTAAGGGAAATTAATTTAAATTAAATTAAAAGAGATTAAAGGAGATTAAAGTGTCAGATCTTTTTTTCTTTACTTTTAGAAGTTACAAATACCTAGACCTAGATTTTCCCTAATGTACTCTACTTTACATTTAGACGTGAAGTATTCCAAATTTTGTTTTAACCTCGTTCGTTATAGTTTCTTATGTTGACCCCTTTTCCGCTATTTAGCCCCTCCAATTAATACTAAACGCGACTATTTGCGGTCTCTAATTGGCCTACCCGAATCTACGCACTGAAATAAATTGCAGTAACTTAAATTACATTAAAATAAATGAGATTAAATTTCACCATTCGTTTATTACTTCTAGAAGTTGCGATTTTCTGGACCTAAAATATCCCTAATATACTCTGCTTTGCAATTAAATGTGAAATGTTTTTAATTTTAGGCTTTAGCCTCCTTTGTTAGATTGTCCTAAGTTGACCCCCCATCAGCTTTCCAGCCAGTCAGTAAAATACGAAACGCAACTATTTTATTCCAATCAGGAGTGAGTCCCTTGATTGAAGCTATGCTTGACTGCCTGTTGCAGCCCAGAAATTTTTCTTTTAAGTTGGTCCCAATTGGGAGTATTATCCTCGATTTGAATTTTTATGGCCTTTTACCAAGAGTTTCAGTTTTTAGTTGCGACGGCTTGAAAAGATCTCTACCTGTTTCCTACCCTTGTCGTTTGTACCCAAAATGCGCCTCCAGATGCCTGTCCGCTTGTATAGTTTTGCATTCATTTGCTACGAAATTCCCCCATTTTAATTTCTATTTTTAATTTTATTTTATTGACTACAAATACTACAAAACACTACAAAAGACAATTTTAAGCATTCAATCACTTAGCTTTTACTGCTTTTCTTGCTTTTCCTGCTTTCCCCTCCGCCCTGTTGTTTTCTTTGTCGATCGCTTATCTTTCACCTTTGATCAATCGTCAGGTAGAGCCTAGAATTCCTCCTTCCTTCCTTCCTAGGTTCGTACATACACGCACTGGAACTTGATAGTTTGCACCCTAAATAGTTTTTAAAGTCTCGCTAAGCAATTTTGCTCGAGAGCGCCCAAAATACGTCCGTTCCCGAGCACGTCGCCAACGTAAGTCCAGCTGAGGTTGGTGAGATTTTTCTAGCGGGAAAAAATCTGAAAATGCGCCTTTTGTCGTTCTGTGTTAATAATCACTACTGGAGTTTGGACCATACTCCAGTTAGGCAGCATTCATAGTTAGGGTGTAGGGGGGCCAAATATGGCATGAGTGTTTAGAGATGCTTGGAAAATCGCGTCCGAGATCTCGCTCAATCACGATTACAAGTATCACCTCACCAACTCTCTAAATAATGTAATGCAATGCACAAGTGCTTTAAGCACTACTTCGGCGTAATTAGTAATACCTCGAAGAATGTTAAATCACAGATTGATATAACAAACTACCCGACATTGTAAGGGATGTTCAAAGACTACAAAATGTTGTTAAGTAAATGGAAACCTAAAGGTAAACGTAACTTGTCGACACATGCATAACCTCACTTGTAAAGAATGTTATAATAAACTATAAATATGAATTAAGATCTTTTATGCTGTGCTTGAAATTGATGGTGCAATAGTTTTAACAATCGCCCACTGCTCTTACTTTTAATAAAGCTTCCTATCTCACAAAACTATTTTACACAAGAAAGCGAAGTTTTGTTGCCACTAACAATATGCAGCATAATATTCCATGTAACTTTATATTAATTTCAATAAAATCCCCTTAAACATGGTTCTATGGCAGCAGTGTTTCAAGGTGTACAACATCTAATGGCAATATAACTAAGAATATGTGAGAAATGCTTACGCATTAATTCTAAAGCGAACGGTTGTTTTGACACTAATTGAAGAGAAGAAGCACAAATAATAATAAAACAGCTAGTTATAATTATTGACCGACAAAACGTTTTGCGGTTAATCGCTAAATGTCATCTACCGATCAAAAAACCGATAACTGACTTACTTCACCAGGATTTTCTAAACACTATTTATCAATACTAATAAAAACAAAACCTTACAAATCTGTACACATGAAACTAATATAAAATCAAATGTAAAGATTAATGATAAATAACATCAGTCAGAAAATACAAAAAATGTTAATTAAGTGTTATCTCACTGTTTTTCAATCAAACTACCGGTTCTGCTCTTCAATAAATTTCTAGATACCGTTAACTACACAAACAACTGTAATTTGGAAGATAATTTTAGAAATGACAATTCGCGCTATTCGGATGATGTTTTCAACCTGAAGCAACTTTATGGAAAAAAGTGATTTGTAAAACTGCATTCACAAACGTCATTATCCGCATAGATATCGGCGGTATTACTTTGACTTTAAACGAATTTACATTTAAATGAATTGCATTTAGCTGTAATTGGCTAACTATTCAAACGTTACGTCATCGCCGCTCAGTGACAACGATATGACATGATAAAACTATTAAAAATCAAAAATATCAGCTAAACTGACTACACAATCAAACTGCATTACATTGCAATATACGTTACGGCAAAAAGAAGCATAATTAATATGGTCATAGTATTTTTAGTAGTGGTTTCTAATTTATATGCAATACTTTTCTAGTACCCAGAGATGTGAAGTGCAGAGCCGTTTACTCTACTAAATAGTACCTACAGCGGCTAGCATGAATATAAATGTTTATAAAGTTTGAGAAATTGCTTCCAAATATTCCAAAGCTATTAAAACATTCTCATAATATTTTTATGACTTTAAAAACATTTTATTTGTAGTTAGAAGTTTTTTGAAATGCTGAAAAAACCTTCACCCAAAATTATTTATATCATTTCGGTTATTACATTAGATTCTTTTTAATCTTGTATTGATAATATTATCAGTAAAGACATTCTACAGCATCAAGATCCATGTTTTATTCTCTTCTAAAATGTCTAATCACTCATTTCACATAGTGATCAATAGATTTAGATAATTTGTAAAATTAATATTAGTTATATATGTGTCTAGACATTTTATCAACAATCTTGCTTAGATAAGCTATACAATAAAAATTAATAGACACTATTGACAATTCTGGGCGTTACACTTCTACGCGGAAGGTCTTGGATTCAGTCTCCAGTACCGGAACATCGAATTTTTAATGGACATTCTCCCTCGCAAGACAATGGCAAACCAGCGAGGCATTCTGCCTAGTAAATCTTCTCTGGAGTAGAAATGTTTACATTTCTCGTAGTTTGGAGCCTATTTTAAGCTGTAGGCCCTCCATGTTTGTGGTGACCTTTAATACGCGCAATACAGGCATAGGAGAGAAGATCGCTACGTCTCGTAAGAGATGAAGCACTCTAAGACCAAGAAGATTGACAATTCTAAGAAGCGCGGTATGAAGTACCTGGCACATTTGACAAAGTTGAGAGAACTCTAAAGTTAACTTAAGAAAAAATAAGAAGCTTAACTAACTTGACGTACCTATTGGAAGAAATAATTAATTTCACATAAACTTTTAAAATATTCCCGCTAAAGAAAAATTGTCAAGTATCTCAAGGACGTTAATCACTGGAACTTTTGTCCCACAGAATACCTGCACAATCTCAGTTCTTCTTTTTCTTCATATGTGTATAGGCCAATGGCCTGTTAATTAGCTACAGTGGAGTAGGTTCTGTGAGCCGTCTTTGCACGTATGCCGGGCAAGAAACTAGCCTAACCCGTCCAACAGAAAAGAGAAGTTCCACTATAAGGTTTACGATTGTCAAAGATGTTCCTATAACACCCGAGACCGACGGCTTTACGCGCCCCCTGAAACACGACCGGTTGCACATGCCACTATGTTGGTCTACCCAACCAAGTCCTGACTAGCGCGGATTGTGCTGGAATACGAATACCGTTTGACCGGCGTCCGCAGTGCTCCTCATATGCAACCAATACTCTCAGTTAGTAATTGCTAACAAACACATAATTATTCTAGGTAAACCCTTGGGTGCAGCCCCGAGCTTTATACAGTAACTTGTTCAAATAATAGGCTGTGTGGAAATGCACTTAATGAAAGAATGTGGTGCCCAAGAGAGTACACAAAGTTCAAAAAAATTATTATCTTCATTCTCCCTTATGTATCTAAGATAACTTAAATTGCACATTCCCATAAACAGAAAGAAACCAGATAAATTTTATTCGTTATTCTGTATTCAAAAAAAATATTAACTAATTATCATTCTTATGTATCTTTTATTCCTTTAAATGCTGTTTTTGAAATTTTCTTAAATTCCTATATCAGCTGTTTCGTTTCATTTGTATAATTTAATGGAATGTCCAAGCTATATATTATACAGGGTCGCTAAAATATATGGAAACGGTCAGATATCTTGGGAACGGTTTATCGGAATTCTTTATGATTTGGCACAAGACTATAAGCAGTTCAGTTCTACTATCTGTAATTTTTACAACTTTGAATTCAGTAATATGGTACATGCGGATTTTATCTTTTAGATAAACATCAAAAAAACGTTGCATACTTTATTAAAAAAAATAAATTTGGATTTTTGAAAATACAATAAAACAAACTTACAATTTTAGATAAAACGGAAAAAAATTACAACAGGTGTTCAAAGTGCTCTCCGTTCACTTCTTGGCAATAATGAACACGTTGAACGAAGTTTTGCAACGAATCAATCAATGTATTTGGTGAAATACTGGCAGTTTCGTTCCTTATTCGTTCATGCAACTCTTCCAAATGCATTGGTCTGTTAGCATAAACCCGATTTTTGACATGACCCCACAAAAAAAGTCGAGCAGAGTTAAATCTGGTGACCTGGCTGGCCATTCGATTGTTCCTCTCCGTCCTATCCATCTAACAAGAAATGTCTCATTTAAATACTGCCGTGCTTGAAGTCCCAAACGGGTTGGTGCTCCATCTTGATGGAACCATATGGTGTCAGCTGGCTCATATTATGGTTCAATGCCAACTGTTGTACAGAAGTTTTTGGATTTTCTATAACGTCTAACATAACATTCAAAGAGTGGTCGTCATTTGTAACATTGTTTAACCGTCCAGATTTTGGTCGATTATTAACACCCCCAGTTTCATTAAACCTCTGCAATGTCTTTGAAACCGTTGATTTGGAGATCGGCCCTCACTCAGGATGAATTTCATTGAAAAGAGCTACTACTTCAGCGCAGCTTCTTTTCCTGTCACCATATCCAATCATCATTAAAATTTGGATCTTCTCGTTTTCACTTAAATGGACCATTTTAAACAATAATTATTACACAGAGACTACAAAGAGCTAATAATGATAGCCTACTGACAGTATTATCAAAGGTAACTAAGACCTGGTTTTGTTGAGTGTATTACTTTTTTTTAAGTTTATTTAAAAGATAAAATACGCATGTACTACATTACTGAATTCAGAAAAAAAATGGTGGTTTCAAAAATGGTGAAATTGGCTCCTAGTGCTACCTAAGAAAATCAAATTAGCCTTGGATCTCAAAAACAAATGATAATATAAAGTTGTAAAAATTACAGATAGTAGAACTTAACTGCTTATAGTTTTGTGCCACATCTTAAAGAATTCCGATAAACCGTTTCCAAGATATTTGACCGTTTCCATACATTTTAGCGACCCTGTATAAGTGTACTATGTATTTCGAGGACTGTATTTTCTATCCTCTTCTTCTTCAATCCTTACAACTAGTCAGGGGTATAGTGACTCTCTCTAAAACCGATGTCCGCCACTGCTGCCTATCGTTAGCGGTATGAATTGCTTTGTGGACCTGAATAGCAGGAATCTCTTTCACTGTATTGGTCCAGCTTCGTGGTGAACGGCCTCTAGAACATTTTCCGCTGACTTTTCTTTCCACCATTAGGAGGTCTAATTCTAAGCAGCTTCTTACTTGATGCCCAAAGTATGTAAGAACACGGTGGTGAACCGTTTCATGGATACGCTTCTGGACACCTAATTATTTTAGAATTGAGACCCTTGTCCCTCACTCCGTCCATGGTATGCGAAGGACTCTTCAGTAACACCAAATCTCGAATGTTTCTGCTGCAATATTTTCTATAATTATCTGTTATTTTCGCCAGGCTTATACTTTGGTAAAAACTGTAGCTACGAAAAACAAAAGAAAATATGATAAGAAAATAAGCAAAGATCTTATGGAACAAAGAATGAACTTAGGAAGAGGCGCCAAAGAAAATAATAAGATTGGACGTATAACACAAAACTCATAAATGACGCAACCGAAGAAAATAAAAAGAGAGAGTGTTAAAGCAGAAAATGACTGGTAATCAACAACGGAACCATTAAATAAGAGACAAAAACAACATCCTAATAAGTAACAAACAACAGGTAATCAATAAAATCGACCATTTTACGAAGATCTGAACACTTCTTCTTCTTCTTCAGAACTCTACAATCCTGGGTGGATCTTGGCTCCTCCAGCATTTTGCCCCAACGCGCCCTATTTTCTGCCATTATCTTCCAGTTGTTTACATTCAGTTGTTTGAGGTCTCTTTCCACTGCATCCATCCATCTGTTCCTTGGTCTGCCAACTTTAATTTTTCCTTCTGGTTGCCATTTATGAGTTGTTGTGGTGTTCCTTTTTTCCCCATTGTGTGCACATGTCCCAGCCATCTTAATCTTTTACATTTTATATGTTTAATTATATCTGGTTCGTCATATAGGGCTTTAATTGCGAAGTTATACCCCTTCCTCCATTGCCCTCCTTCTTGGATTGGGCCATAAATTTTCGCAGAATTTTCCTTTCGAAAGTTTCTAATCTCTTGTCTTCTTTTTTGTTTACTGGTCTAATTAGCTTTTTATACAGTTGCACTTTTGTCCTTCTTCTGATTTCATTTGACTTTAGTTGCTTAGCCAGTCCGTAGTAACATCTGTTTCCAAGTATTATTCTTTCATTTATTTCTTCCGCTAGATTGTTTCTCACATTTAGGTTTGTGCCGAGGTATTTAAAACTTCCAACTGCTTCGAAGTTGTATTCGTCTATTGTTATGTTTTGCCTGTTTCTGTATCTTCCTGTTGTCGTGAATTTGCTCTTACTTTCATTAACTTCCAGGCCCCTGTTTTTCACTGCCCTTTTCAGGTTTACAAAATGTTCTTTGACTGCCTTGACAGATCTTCCTACTATGTTGATGTCATCTGCATATGCTAGGGTTTGAGTTGTCTTATATAGTATATTTCCCTCCGTTGTGATGTGAGCTTCCCTTATTATTTTTTCTAGCACTAGGTTAAACAGGAGAGTTGAAATTGTATCTCCTCATTTATTATATCCCCCTTTATTTATTTCGAACGGCTGAGATTGTTCATTCTGTACTTTAATTGTACTTTTCGTGTTTGTTAGTGTCGTTTTTATGAGTCTTATTAATTTTGTTGGGAATCCAAACTCTTCCATGGTTTTCCAAATTTCAGTTCTTGTTTCAGAGCCATATGCTGCCTTCATATCTATGAATAAGTGGTGGATTTACACGTTGAATTCTCCCATCTTCTCGAGTATCTGTCCTGCTGTAAATATTTGGTCTGTTGTTGACCTGCCTGGACGGAATGCACATTGGTATTCTCCTGTATTGTCTTCCGCGTAAGGTAGTAATCATTACACCTCACAGAAGACAAATCGTTATAAAAATAAAGAAACAATTATTGAAACGTAAACTACGAAGAAATCCCAGAAATTACATCAAGGAGAAATAGAAATTAACGCAAATAAAAAATGGCAGAGCACCAGGAGAAGATCGCATTAGCTCTGAAATGCTGAAAACTGGGGGTCATACGTTATTAGAGGTTATGTAGCGTCTTCTGAATTGCTGCATATAAACAGGACAAATACCAACTAAATTGAAGAATGCCGAAGTCATTAAACTGCTTAAAAAAAAGACAAAGTGGACATTAAAAGCTACAGGCCTATAAATCATCTATCCCACTTGTATAAACTCTTAACGAGTATAATAAAAAACCGAATAACAAAGAAATTGGATTTCTACCAACCGGTGGAACAGGCAGGATTTCAAAAAGGATTTAGCACAGTCCACCACATTTAAATCATCCGAACTTTCATAGAAAAATGACAAAAATAGAACATCCAACTACACCTAGGATTCGTGGATTTTCAGAAAGCGTTTGATGCAATCAAAATGCACGATGCTAGAATCGATTCAAGGTACAGAATACTAATAAGAAATATGTACCAAAATGCAACAATGTACAAAAACAGAAGAAAACAATTCTACTGCAAAAATACTCATTCTCAGAGGCGTGCTACAAAGTAATACCATGTCGCCTAAATTGATCAACCTAGTGCTGGAAAATAGTTTTAAGGTATTAGAATAAAAACAGAAAAACAATGAACATCGACGGAAAATTCCTAAATCATCACCAGTTACCGTAACAGAAGATGAAGCTCCCTAAGTAAAAGAAAGATGTGAATATGCTCGTTGACTTCGCTACAACCGGTCTAAAAGCGAAATATAGACCGGTAAATAAAATAGGTAAACGAACATATCTGCATCTTTCTTTTACTTAGAGAATTTCATCTTCTGTTTCGGTAACTCATTGTTATGTACTTTTAAAATTTGCCGCTTTATATGAATTAATTCCGTAATTTGTTTGCCGCTTCGTAAGAATGAACAACGTCATTTTAATTGCAGTCTTATTTTGGGTTACTGTTTCGCTATTTTGTTGTGTCTTTCTAAGTTTGAGTTATGTTGACAGTTTCTGTTGGTGTCAAAATTACCGATTCTTGTTTTTCTCGTGCGTGACCACAAGCACTTCCGAGAACTCACGTGTCCCTTATTCTAGAACTTTTCATCACATGTCGAAATATGGTGCAATTTTTTTTTGGGAGGAGGGTGCAGATTCCAGTTGTGATTTTAAGTGAGTCAGTTTTCGATCTCTGATGACTCCGGTTCTCCGAAAACTCCATCAATCGGGGTCCGTAATTGCGTTAAGTGCTGCAAGTGGGAAACGAGCTTGGGTCTGAGACGAACGTTCATGTATAGTGGGTTTCCTTTCGCGGCACCTGTTAAATCAAGTATCGTACCGAATATTGCTTTAGGCAATTAATATAATTTCGACAAAGTCAAGTCGGTTTTATATCAGTTTTAACAGTGTGGCCTGATTATAGAACAATCAATTCTGATTGTTTCTTTTCTCGATTTATTCGGATAAAAAGCGTTGGAACCCCTGAAAAGGTGATTGTTGGGATTAATCTGCTTCCCCAGGAGCGCATCTACCCACGTTTCGTCCCCCCCGCTGGTTTCCTGAGGCCGTCTACATTTTTCCCGGACCAGAAAAATACCCCTTTCACGATTGTACCTGCATTTGGAAATCAACCCTCCCGGAATTGTGCCTGCTTCTACCGAAGTTCAAGGTAAAGAATCAGTTTTTTTGTGCAGTGTAAAATAAACCTTTTCTTCTCGCGCAAACTTGCAATATTTCACGATATTCAACTTGTTTTATGCAACCTAAAAGCGATCTTCAGTCGCCAATTGTTTATTGTTAACTGTAAAAGATATTAATACTGTATTTTTCCTGTAAACTCTACGCCATTGGCCATACAGATTCATTGAAATATCCTAAATATTGTGCGTCAACGGCGAAGAGTTTTGTTTTCTTGAAATATTTGTAACCTCATAAAAATGCCATTTCCTGTCTTTTCTTTTTGTATCGCCATATCAATAATTTCATTATATGTGTTTTAAAATTTACTGCCTCTTTTATTTTTGTGTACTCTGTATTTGTTTGTGTAAAAATTTTGCAAGCTCCAAATCTATAGGAGGAGGCACAATAAAGGTAGGTTCCATTCCCGTAAGCTGTTGGCTTCTCGGTCTTCCACGAGGACCTACAATCAGCTGGATTTGGAAGGTGGCGCCCACTTATTTTGACTCGCCCTGTACACAACTAAAGATTTTCTCCCATAAGCGATTTTCACGAACTCCCCCCTACTCCTCTGAGCTAAGCTGTAGGCCTTTTCCCATCTATCTGGTTACGGATCGTCGGAAAGCTCGATTGGCCCGTAACATCATAGCTAGCCAATATACTTGGGGTGTATTTAAAATTTGTATATAACTAATGTAACAAAAACGGAAAGGCAGTATTTTTGTGGTTCGACTCTATTTAATCCTGTAAACCGCTTTTAACCGTGGGACCACTATAAGCATGTGTGTTTTGCCAGTGTTAACTCACAGCCTAGAAATTACTACACTTACAAATAAAAATACAGAGAAACTGCAAAACACTGTTACGGGCCTAATGAGATTTTTCGGCGACCCGCAACGGGATAGGTGGAAAAACGTATAGAGCTTAGCTCAGGGGAGTAGGGGTGGTTCACGGAAACCGCTTACGGGAGGGATATCTTCCTTCTTGCGTACAGGGTAGGGCAAAATTAACAGACGCGACCTTCCAAATCACAGCAGATTACCGGTTGTCGTGGAAGGCCGAAAAGCCAGCAGCTTACGGGAATCGCACTCACCTTTATTGCGCCTCCTCTTGTATATAAAGTTTACAAAGCGTATGCACAATGCAATAAAAATACACAGAAATAAAAGATGTGGAAAATTTCAAGACAAATATAATTCACCTTCTTTCAGTTTACTGACATGATACAAAAATTATAACGATTACATGGAAAAGGTAATATTTAAGGTTAAATAATACAAGAGTAATTGAACGTTCAGACCAAGGCTCGCCGTCCCTGGCTTACGGCATTTAATTTCTTAAAACAAATCTACGCAGACAGTGGCGTCGAAGTTTACAATTTAATACAATTTATGAATACACTTTACTCAACCAAAAGAAGAAAGAACAACTGGCGACTGGAGGTCGTTTTACGTCGTATTTTAAAAAAAGGGGGTTCAGCACTTGAAACTTGAAGATGAAACTCGGAAAAAAATTTTCACAGCACAATAACTATTTATTTTATTTTTAATTTTCTTCGATAGGGAGTAGAGAGAGAGGCAGGCACAATCTGGGGTGTTCTTGCGTTCTTAAGAAGCAGGAAAAATCCGCGGGCACACCCCTGACGACTGGATTCAATGGAGTCAACGTTAAGGGCCAAGACTTCAATGCGTTTATCGCAACAGCGGCACAACTAGAGGGACAGGAAATGGGCTCGATATTAATCCGCCAAAGGCGACCGGCAAATTAAAGTTCCAGCGTGTTTCCCCAAATCCGACACTTGTCGATAGTTCTGTTCACCCCACGGTGAAAACAGCGATACGAAAATTTACGCGATGGACACCCATCGAAAACCCAAACCACCCCTGCAGTACTTGATTACGGCGCTTATCGCAAGCAACCGGGCCGAAGCAGAAAGAGAAAAACGAACGAAACTATCCAGCAGCTGAAATATTTCATCATATTGCGAAATATGGTGCAATAATTCTAGAACAATTTAACACGTAGGACACCCTTCAAGGGCATGTCAAGCGCGTAGACAAAATATTAATTGGGAATTCTGCATGATAACAAAAAAGTTTCACACCAAACTGTATTCGGTAAATAATAATAATATAGTAATCGGCTTAAGAGCGGCAATTAAAATGAAACTTTAATTCAGATGAAGTGGCAAAATCAAATGAACATAACAACACATAACTAGCAATAGAAAGAGATATCTTGGGAATTAGTCTAAGAGAAAGGGAAAAAAACCAAAGTAGACCATGCCATAGAGATCGAGCAACAAAATTGAGGTAGAGCTGACCGATTCGATGTAGCCCTTTTGGAGCGAGTCCGTTTCGACGCAAACAAGCTTCGTCACGAGGGCGTTTCGGTGCGAGTATGCACATTTTGTGGTTTTACTTTTACACTTCAATTACACACTGATAAAAAATGATGCAAAATTATGTCAATTTATTGCAAAATTATTGTAAAATTCTACATACAATAATACAAGTTGTATAACTTGTTGAAGTGAAAACGAAATTCCTTCTCACCAAATACTACTGCTGATACAAATTCAAGGAAAAGCTTTACCGGCACATAATAGTAACCAAAAACAAAATAACCCTTCGAGACTATTTTAAACGAAATATGGCATATTTTTATTCTATTTTATTATTTTTTAGAATTAAAACTTATTTTACAATACAACGTCTGTATTATGTTACATTAAAAATTAGAACAAGGTTGTTTATTTTTAAATCAGGTTTATCCGAAAAATGCGCTAATACGAACACCCATTTAATTCGGATTATCGCGACTGTACGGTATTGTCTATTTTTATTTGAATAGTTGCGTTTCTGTATATGTATGTAAGTACATGTGTTAGGAGTTTTGAATAAGTTTTATCAGCCCACCGTTGTTCATAGATTGTAAACTGGCCGATGTTTATATACAGGCATAAAGCAAATGCATTCCTATATCTATAAACGCAAGAAATCGGTATAGTTTGTACATTTTTCTGTGAAGCTACGGATTGATTGAATATGAACCATCGTACTGAAGCCCGTTTGCTCTACTGGCTGGTAGAAATAAAATTTATTTTGTAAGCAATTTATTACTATTTTTGTTAGTACTTTATAAAGGTGAGACAAGTTAATGGCGCAAAAAGATTGATTACTCCAACAATATTTTATACAGGAAGAACAATATCAATTAATAGCTCATGTCTAAAATTTCGTCAATCTACAATATAGTTCAGAAATTTTAATAATTGAAATTAAATAGTAGAAGAAGAAGAATAGAAGAAGTAATTTTCAAAACAAAAGGAATACATAGTTTTGAATTAACTAGTTATTCTCCAACATATATTTTACATCCATTATTTTAATAAACTGATAAAATTTAAAACGGCATAGCTTAGATTGTGCATCCATGATGTGTATGGTATATATTAAAAAAGAATTGATGGAGAAGGGATAAGTATTAATCTAACACTAATTTTCGCACACATCATGTATCATGCTCTAAGCTAATATTTCTTTTAGAGCAGCGGTATTTCTTCCATACTTGCAAAGAAACTACTAACATGAGCGCATCAATCATCATTAGATGTCAGATTTACAAACACGACAAACATTTGATATTTAAAGTGAGGAGCCTCTATAACTATATTAATTAATTACTGTGAAATACGTTATTATCAAGGCAAAATCGATTATTTGTTAAAGAATTTTCTATAATTAAAATAAAAATTATGCCACACGTCAATCAACTGTGCGTTAATTTAAGTCCTTTGTGTTTTTCAGAAACACATAATTAAGTACAGGATATGTTTATTTTGTTAGCTCGCAATATTTCAAGCTGATCCTATATAGAAGTTAGACACTTGTTTAAAATAAGATTTAAATAATTTGTATTGTATTGAGCCGAGTGTACAGGGTGTTTCCAACAGCTTCTTCTATTTTAAATCTCGCTGTTTTCAGGAGATAAAGGATAATTTTAAATTTGGGCCTACTGGGAAATGTTAAACCAATGAAAGGTCGCAGAGAACATTTGATTATCTGCAGCCGTTTAGAAATTGTAATCAAAGCAACATTTTTTACAATTTTTCTGGCATAACTGCTTTGTTTGTGACAATATTGTATTTCCCAACCATGAGGTACCCGAGCAGACACGTTAACGTTAAGCTGATTTAGCAGTTAAGCTATATACGAGTTTAGTGAGCCAAAAATCGTTAAGAGCAGGATACTTACTTAAGAACGGCAGCAAAAGAACTTTTATGGATCAACTGGTTTACTCGTCAAGACGCCTGCAAGCGTAGCATTTTTTGCCAACTACTTCCTATTATAATGAAATGTCAAATTAGAAAACTCAAATACCTCAGGTGAGTAGAGAGAAATTTTCAGAATCTCACTCGAATAAGTCAAGCGGCCCCATGGATTCTAATAGGGGCAAGTATTCGATACGACAATATCGACACCGCAAATCCAAACAGAAATATAAACTAATAATTGAGGCCTATAATGCCGGCATGTTGAAGAATGTTGATATAATTGTAGAACTAGAAGAAGAGATGGATGAAATAAATTGAGATATTGTAGGATTACGTGATATAAGTAGACTGGGGGTCACTAGATTACACACGACTTCGTAAACGTATTCGTGCACAAGGGAGAAATCGACGGATCAACAGGAGGACTGGGCTTCATCATTAATAAGAAAAAAGCCCCTCTTGTCAAATGTTTCAAAGCTGTGACAGACAGACTGGCTTAGATAACCCTAAAATTAACCATGAGCGTAAACCTTAAAATTGTACAGATCTACGCACCCACTTTACTACATTCAGACGAATAACTAGATGATTTTTATAAACATCTAAAAAATTTCCTTCAAAATTACCCAACCCACCTAAAGATAATAATGAGAGATTTAATACCAAATTGGACAAAAGACAAGAAAAAGATAAGGAATATCTAAATTTTGGAATGCGTAATAGAAACGAAAGAGGCGAAGCTATGCTACATTTTATGTCTGAATACGGTCTATATTTTATGAACTCCTTCTTTAAGAAGAGACATGAAATCGATTACATGATTGATTGATTGTACGGGGAGAGTTGTTACTGCCCTTAACACTGCGGTTTTTGGGCCTATTTTGCATCCTCTCCTGTCGCTAGTCGCTGTTAAGTAGATCCATCCTTGTGGTTGTATCTCTTTGGGGTTAGTGCCCTCAAAGATTTATGTCTTCTACGAGCTAAGGCTTCGCATTGGAATATTATGTGGGAGGCTGTTTCCTCTTCCTCGCCACACCGCCTGCATGTAGGATCTTCGTTAAATAGCCCTATGTTGTACATGTGTTGTCTGAAGTGCCAGTGTCCCGTTAGCAGTCCTGTCACTACTCCAATTTGAGTCCTACTGAATTGTATGATTGTTTTGGTAAGCTTGTGGAGGTGGTTACCCATCATAGCTCTGCTTTGTCTTTGTCGAGGTGAAACTCTCCAGTGTTCCAAATATTTGGTTACGATCCATTCTTTAACTGCTCTTCTCACTGTTCGCTTAGTTAGAGCGACAACAGGTTCAGGCCCTGTGAACGGTGTTTCAGATCCTAACTAGTTTGCCTGCGTTATTTCCTTCTATACCTCTGTGGGCTGGCACCTACACAAGTTTTACCTTATTAGAGTTTAGACAGTGTTAGGAGACTACGAAAGCAGTTCCAGACAAGTTTTGACTTGATCTGGTTTGAATTCAGTGCTTTCAAACTAACTGTCAGAGATAGTAAGTTTGGTTTTGCTAGTGTAGCCCCTTCTTATGTTCTTTTCTATTGCTGTTAAAATTGCATAGGTTACAGCTTGTAATATTGTAGCAATTTGGACCCGAGATATGAAGGTACTATATCTTGATTTTCTGCCGTATACACTAGTTCCGGTTCCGTAGCTCGTACGTGAACCGTTTGTATACCATACTAAGCTTTTATGCAAGTTTGATGGTTTCCCTTGACCCCATTCTTCCCGTTTATCCGTACTTCGAAGGGTTTGTAAGACGAGTACTTTGTTAACATGTAGTCCGTTCCCATTTCTAATTTTGGTCCAGATACTACATTTATTATTTTGGAGTGTCCCCATGTGTGGTGGGTGCTTCTCCAACTACCCTTGCAGTTTAGGCGATACCCTCCCATGCGTGCCTCGCCCTACATTATTATATCTAGAGCAGGGAGTTGCAAGAGAACTGCTAGTGCTGCTGTCGGAGTATTTCTAAATGCTCCAGTTATAGAGACAAGTCAGTCTTTGAACACTAAGAAGCTGGTTTATTGTTTGTCTTTGATTTACTTTGGGCCACCATACTAATGAACCATAGATTATTGTCAGTCTAAATCACCGTTGTGTAAAGCCAATGGACCATTTTTGGTTTTAATCGCCATTTATTTCCAAAGGGTCTTCTTGCCATCATCAAGGTTGTTTTTGCTTTGTTAGTGATTCTCTGCAAATGTTGGTTCCAGGGCAACTTGGTGTCTAGAATCACACCCATTTGATCTCCCCTTTGATTTGCAAAGTTTCTCCGAAGAGTTGCAGAGGATTTATGCCTCCGTGATTTCTCTTCCTAGTGAATGGTAAGAAACTAGTTTTTGCAGGGTCGATCGACCGATTACATACTTACAAATAGAAAAGAAACAATTGAAGGTGTCACAGATGTGGCAGTAATGGCCATAAACAATAAATTCGAAAAAAAACCAATGATGAAGGACAAAACAATCAAACTAACAGAGGAAGAATTTAAAAACGGGTAAGATCTGTTTGATAGAATAATAACTGATACCATAGAACATACACACAACAATGACTCTATCATCATCATCATCATCATCATCAACAGCCTTTCCGTCCCGCTGCTGGGCATCGGTCTCTTCTCTGCTACGTGTTTCTCCTCAGCGCTAAGGTAGAAACATGGGGGACCTACAGTTTAACGCCGAATCCGAACGACGGAAATTCCAGAGAAGGTTTTTAGCATTAAGACTCTATAGAAGAAATAAATACCAAACCGACTACAGCAATTTGCAATTCGGTAGGACAAATCATTACCAACAGACTCGAAGCAAAACGATCATTAGCGATGAAATAAGGGATTTAATGGAAAGAGGACGACACTTGCTAAGGAGCATATAAGAACTACACATAAATATTCAGAAACGGATAAGGAAATCAAAAAGAAAATGAGGGAACATAGAAACAGAATACATGAGGTAATAGTGAATGTAGCGATTGAAAAGAATAAAACTTAACATACGGAAGCAGCAGATCTACGCACTGCATAATTGAGTCAGAAACTTCATTCATCGTCATAACAGAAACGAAAGCTTAAGTATAGTGGATATATTACATAAAGAACTTAGGAATCAGAAACACCACCAACAAGGGAAGAAACCAAATTGCAAACAAAGGGGTGCTATTAGCAAAATCTATCTGATATAGACATAGAAGAAGTAAAAATGAACTTAAATGAAATGAAGACCAATAAAACAACAGAAGAAGATATCGTAGCAGCAGATATGACTCGTGAAAGCGGTAAAAGACTCATGAGGAAAATTACAGCCCTCTTGAACAACTGTCTTAAAGCTGAAAAAATACCGAAACAATGGAAGAACTCAGAAGTAGTGTTAATATATACAACGAACTAAAGAACTATCGATCTATTACACAAATTACTAACAACAATAATTAACAGCAGAAAATCAAAAAAATTGGATGAGTGCCTACCTTCTGAGCAAACGGGATTCAGGAAAGACTATGCAAAGAACGATCACGTTCTAACAATGAAAACAGCCAACAAAAAATATAATGATTATGGTTTTCTATCATACCTGGCCTTCGTTGACTATGAGACGCCTCTGACAGTGTAAAACAGTGGGGTGTCTATGAAGCACCAGCAAAAGTTAAAATTGACCACGAATTAACCACGAATCATCAACGTGTCTCCTACATGAAGAAGCCAACCCCATCCCACTCAGAAGAGGAGTCCGACAAGATGACTCAATCTCGCCTAAATTTTTCACAATAACACTTGCAGATATTTTGAAATAGATGGACTGGAGGGATCATGGAATTATCGTCAATGGACAGCGACTAACAAACTTAAGATATGCCGATGTTATTGTACTTCTAGCTCAAAACTGGAAAGATCTAACAGAAATGAGCAGCGTCTTACATAAATAATTTCTGAAATTTAGTTTGAAGATGAAAACTTAGGAAAAATACAAGGGATGTATCTTGAAGAAACAGCGAAAATAAAGGGAGGATAAGTAAAATTAAAACCAGTAGAAGAATATGGGACAGAGGATAGCTCTCGAAAGAAACACCCAGAAAAATGAAATAAATAGACGAATCAGATTCGGTTGGATGACATGCAGAAGATTAACCTTTATAGTGCGTAATAAATTAGGAAATAGGAAATAGGAATATTAGGAAAAGCCTATGTTCAAGAATAGACATAAAGGGCTATTGACGATGATGAGATATGATCTGCAATCTAAATTTAAGTTTCACCTGTTAATATTTTTTATCACATTATACTCGTAAGTTAGAATAAATAAATACTAAATCTACATACAAACAACTTTTTAAGGGTATGCCTTTCCACAGTCAATTACCTTTTACCATATACTTAAATAAAAGCGCGTATCGAAAGGGTAAAAAAATACACCTGAGGGTAATTTCTAAATATATATCCTAACTGAAGTGCTAAAATACCATACACAGATGTTTCTTCTTCTTACAAGGTGTATTAATTAGAGGTACATACGCGTGATTATAAAGTAATAATTTATTTGAATAAAGTGGGAAAAATTATATTTATACAAATTTGTCGTTGTTAAAGCGTGAATCATATATGTTATAAGATGAAGAGTGCATGAAAGTGATTTGAAAGAAAATGTATCAATTTTTATTTGTTACAAGGAATACTTAAATATCCATCTTTTATTCAATATCTAACCCATAATAATTTAATATTTCTATAATTATATAAAATAAGAGACTATTAACTGTACATATGTTTTTGACAGTTCCTGGTATATATGGATGCAAATTTTTTATCAGATTGCATGGCTAACTTTCCTAATACAGAAGATAGAGTATCACGAACAGGATATAATGCTGTTTTCAACTAACGCAAGTCATTAACATTTTTAAATATATTGAAAGAACGGTCTTTTATAATTATATACCTTCAGTAGGTGCATATAATCAGAACACAGAGACATGAGAGTGATTATAAATAATTATCCCTAAGAAAATGAAAAAAATAGCATAGATAGAATTTTCTTCTTGTGGAGGTAGAAAATGCATTTTAGGGGTTGAAAGATGCGTAAAAGTGTATCTAAAATATTAGCTTTCCCAAATAGCCTGTTAATAATGTGTGAAAAACAACAAATGTACTTACCTTATCCTTTTAATCTTTAAACTTAAATAAAAGGGTCTTTTTTCATATATTCTTGTATATACTTTACAAAAATATGGTCCTTCTTGCGAATTTTGTGCGAATTGAAATCCATTAATTTTAGTAACTAAATTTAATTATGTTTTCAAATATACATGCGTAAGATCCATTATAAATCTGTATTTTTAAATATTGTTATTTCTTTACCTAAATATTTTTAGTTTTAAAGATTTAAAAAAAACTGTTTTCCTTAAATTTTAATTTAAAATTAAATTTTAAATGATCGAGAAATTTTTGAGGGCTTCAACAGTTTCTTGAGGTGCAGTCGCTGTCCACGCATTCGGGAACACAAAGAAGTCGTTAGGCGATAAATCACGTGAATACGGGCAATGAGATATTAATTCAATGTTTTTCTCCTACAAATAATTTATTTTTTGACGTGCTGTGTGAGAGCTGGCTTTGTCATGATGAAGAATGATGCGATGTTTTCGGTTGTTTTTCCTGTTTTTTCGTCGATGACTTCTGGCAGACAAATGATTGTATGCCATTCAGCGTTAACTGTTTTTCGATCTTCTAAAGGAACGATAGCCACATGTCCAGTACAACCGAAGAAATAAGCGATCATTTTCTTGGAAGTGCGTCGTGAACGTAAAACTTTTGTGGGATTCGGTTCATCTTGAAACACCAAAACAGTAAATTGTTGCTAAGTTTTCGGTTCATACGAATATATCTAAGTTTCGTCACCTGTTACGATGTTCCATATGACTTTTGTAGTTCCTCGGGCGAATTTTTTTAGCATTTCCTTACACCAATTAACACGAGCCTTTTTTTGAGCTTCGGTCAAATTTGCAGAATCCATCCGAAACAGATCTTTTTCACAGCATGCAAAATCGAATTTACTGCAGTCTTCGATATGCCTAAGGATGCCTCTATCTTACTGTAAGTCACATGCCGATCTTCTTCAATCATGTTACGCATAGCGTTATGTTTTTTGGAATAACAACCGATTTTGGTCGACCTTTACGAAATTCATCACTGACGGACGCACGATCACGACGAAATTCTGCAAACCAATTGTAAACAGTCTTTTCTGTTGGTGCTTCATTACTAAAAGTTGAACGAAGCGATTCTATGCATCGTTGTTGAGTTAGGCCTTTAATAAAATCGTAAAAATCATTTAACGAAAACCTTCACGTGAAATTTCCATTTTATCACAAACCTTCTTTTTTTAAACGCTCACTGTAAACAAACTACTCGGTTAATTTCTATGCTTCCACTGTTTTCACAATAACAAATGTCAGATTTTACGAAAATAGTAATGACAGATCTCAATAGCGTCATCTAGTGGCCGTTTGTAAAAACTTAGAAGGCTGCCCTCGTATGCAGGTTAACAGACTTTGGAAAATTAATGTGTGCATTAAGATGTATTTATTTAACGAAATGTATTAATGCTTTGGAAATAAAGATTATATTTTCTTTAAAAAAATTCATTTCATTGAATATTTATAGATACTTGACCTTGAAACCCAAAACAGGTCTTAGATATTAGGACAGCGTTACCATGCATAGCTACAATGACTGGTCATAAAAACGATTTATTGAATTGCAGTTATAGCCAGTAATATTTATAAAAGTAAGTGAAGTGCGATGTTGCCATTTAGCTGCTACTGTCCGAAGGAGAATATCGCAAATCTAGTCAATTCTCGAAAATCGACGTATTTGTTTGTATAATCTTTTAACAACTATAAACGATTCCAGTTTCGTAAAATTTACTATTGTTGAGACTTTTATTATTCAGTATTCCCGACTTCAACCAAGCAGCAGCAGGAATGTAAAATAACCCGGATTTTCATTGAACGTTCTACGACTATTATTAACGCTTTACTTGCTTATTAATTGTTCTCATACATCTATGAAAGCTATAATTACATACCATGACACCATTACTATTCATAAACGTTTCATTGATATATAAAAACAAGAAAAGCAACTAACAATTCAGTTAATATAATTCAGTGAAACTGAAAGTAATAAAGTGCACATCTCTGACAACATTTTACTTTTTATGGCAAATTCTTGAATATATTATTTAAATGTCACAAGAAAAGGCAAGATTAACAAGAAAATATCCACACATCTTACGTAAATGTACTAATAGATTCAATTTTAGTTTTATAGTTGTCTTGGCACCCAAAACGATTTAAATAATTAACAACCCGGTAATTATTCGCTGGATCTGTATCCATAATTGAAGTAACACTTCCGAATCAAGGATATGTCTTGTTAAAATGCTTTTAACGATACTCTTTAAATTATGATACCGCTAGCAATTTAGTAGCAAGCAAATTCCAAGGCAAGGCATCATAATATTATGAATATTCAATATTTGAAATATAAATTTTTATTAAGCAAATACTAGATTTATTACTATCACAGCTAGTACCTAATTACTGATTAGTAGACTAACCAGATATAACGCATGCGGCAAATGTAAAATGCCTTGTCACCTAATAGATTAGGAAATAATGAGCGAAACATTTAACTCAAACTTTCCGATACTTTGGATTGTAAACGAAAATCAAACCAGAATTTACATTTGTTGTTGGAATTCAAGGGCACTGTTATATATTATATGGAAATTTTAAACACTGATATAATTCGACACTTTCGCTGCTGTACATTCAATTATTCAATTATTAAATTCTATTCTGTAAGAACTTCTTGAATAACTTAAATTCTCAATTGAATTTCTGGATCTTAAATCACCAAACTTTATAACACTGAAGTTTGCTTTAAACGACGAATATTTATAACCAGGCGAAATTAAGCCAGGCATTTTATAATCTGACGGAAACGCTTCAGCCACAATTAAAACAGTTAGTAAAATATAAGATTCGACAATGTGGCCATGTGCTGTTCAACATTTTAGAAAACAACTAAAAATCGTAGCCGGATTGTAAAATAATGGCACTTAACGAAAATTTGACAAAATGGACGCATTTTATAAAACGCTCAGCCGTTTCATAAAAAAACAGAATTTATAATCTGGCTGCGACCTATATTCAAAAGCACTAAAGAAGACGTAGTGCGCGTTGCACTTCTAATAGAAAACCGGTACCACATCAGAAGATTTAAATATCAAATTTTCCTCTCATACAATATGATATTCTTAAAGCGCGCTTCCCACACGAGTTAAATGACACTGAATATGTCTCAAACCAAACGACACGAATCTTTCCGATGCTAGAGATTCATACTATATGAATGGTTCTAAAGTCCGTCATTTGGGAAGTGTAGGCCGTAGGGTTCGATTCCTAGAGATATCTGTCCTTGGTCGGGTTCATTATTGGTTTTTCTGGATCATATATGTGAATATTAGGATAGGATTAGTTACGAAACTCCCATTATCAAAGGCTGCCTAAGAAATATTCATAGGGAATACTACGCGCTGGCCCTATTTCCTTCTGTTGGTTGTAGGATCCTCCAATAAATAGCTTTTCTGAGTAATCTATTAACTTTTCTTTAAAAAAATCTATTTATTAATGGATAGCAACTTAAGTGTTTTAATTTACACAAAGTTTATGATTTCTGGGAACGATTGATTTGCTTGTTACAAAAAATACTGAAATACAGTACCAATCAAGTTAATACATTATTTTGAGATGTTGAAGCAACATCATATAATTTAAAAAAAAAACATTATTTTTGGTTCATTAAAAACAGAATTGATGAGGTTTTCCGTTTTCCTCAAAATATACGGAAACGATCAAAATACTGATTATATTAAACAGCTTGCCAATACAAGATTTGTATGTATAAGATAAAAAACTGTGCAGTCGTTTACAGAGAGTATCATACTGCACCTATTTTCCTCATTTTGGATACAGTCTCTATTCAAAACATTTTTTGAAATTCTTATACACATACTATTTTAAACATTTTATTCTTCATCTTTCTTCAACAATATTAATACCTACGTGTCACATGCATTAGTAATTTCTTTAAAAATATACTTTAGTAAGTTTTACCTCTAGTTGCTTTGTAATATATGTATGCCTAAAATGCACATACTTTCAATTAATACTAAATTGTTGTTTGCATTATAAGCTGTAGTAAATGGTATTTATTATAACAGTATATGTGTCCAAGGTAAGCTGTTTTGCTTTTCTTCACTGTCTGTATCAACCATTTGTCTCTGCCCATTTTTCTCAGGACGCCTATCTATATTAGTGACATGTTTAGTCCAAGGTATCCGCAGCATTCTTCTGAATATCCAAAACTCGAACGTTTGTAGTCTTTTTACTGTGTTGGCTTTGAGCATCCATGTTTCAACGCCATATAACAGTATTGAATATATGTAGCACTGAACGAATCTAAAGTGTGTTTTAAGATGGAGGCTAGGGTTAGTAAGTAACTTTTTCAACTTCATGAAAGATATTTTTGCTATCTCTATTCGAGTCTTAATTTCCAAATCTGGATTCAAATCATGTGTCAGCCGACAGCCAAGGTATTTAAATTGTGTTACTCTTTCTATTCATTTTCCGTACACGTTAATTTCGATCTGAGCTTCAGGATTCGTGATAAACAACATTACTTTGGTCTTTTTAGTATTTATTTTTAAGCCGAGTGTATCTCTTTCCGAGCTAATACGTTCATTAACCGTTGTAATCCTTCATGTTGTCAATAAGTTCTCCGTTAACTTCTATGCCGTCGTTGGAGTTTTGCAGTGCTTTTTAAAAGACTTCCCCTGAGTACATATCAAATAGTAGTAGTGATAGTACGCAACCTTATCTAACACCTTTCTTTATTGAGGAGGTTTCAGCCGTTTCTGTCTCTATCTTTACTGCTGCAGTCCGATTCCAGTATAGGTTTTTGACGAATTTAATGTCTTCTTCATAAAGTCCTTTCTTTTTTATTATTTTTATCAGTTCTACATTTTTGTAATAAGATGTCAAGGTTATTGTTAGGACCAAACGAGCTTTTTTGACGACCCGCAACAATATAGGTGGAAAAAGACCTACAGTTTAGCTCACAGGAGTAGGGGTAGTTCACGGAAACCGCTTACGGGAGGGAAAATCTTGCTAGTTTTGTACAAGGTAGCTCAAAATTAACGGGCCCCACCTTCCAAATCACAGCAGATTAGTAGTTCTCGTGGATGGCGGAGAAGCCAGCAGCTAACGGGTATCGTACTCACCTTTATTGGGCCTCCTCCTATATGTAAAGCTTGCAAAGTTCATGCACACACAAATACAAAATACACAAAAATAAAAGATGTAGTAAATTTCAAGACAAATATATTTCAACTTCTTTTAGTTTACTGACATGGTACAAGAATTATTACATAGAAAATGGTAATATTTATGGTTAAATAATACAAAATTTTGTGCAACATTCGAATTGAAAGAGTCTCGCCGTCAGTGGCCTGCGATATTTAATTTCTTATAGCAGATCTATGCAGTCAGTGGCGTCAGAGTTCTCAATTTAATAAATTTATGATTATCCTTTACTGAACCAAAAGAAGTAAGAACAACTGGCGACTGAAGGTCGCTTTACGTCGTATTTAAAATAAAGGTTCAGTACTTGAAACTTGAAGGTTAACTCGGAAAAAGTTTTCACCACACAATTAGAATTTCTACTATCTTAGTGTTGTTCGGTAGGAAGCAGAGAGAGGAACAACTAGGGTGTTCCTAAGATCTTCGGGAAGTGGAAAAAATTCGCTGGTGCGCCCCTGAAGATTCAGTTGTCAATATCTCCACCGGTGGATGGGAGGACCACTTAAAACAGCTCGAAAAACAAAACTTCCAAGTGTTCGATCGTTTTTATACGACACAGTCGAGAAAGCAATTTCACTGAATTGTTTTTGCACAAAGCTGACACTCTGCTAATATTTTTAATCCGACGCAAGTCGAAGATTTTTTTGCCTAACGGGAAAAAACGAAACGATAACTCAATTAGCAGAAGAGCCTCGACACAGCCCGGTGTCCGAAAGAAAACACCTCAGTTCACTCTCAAATCATCCACTCTTTTTCTTAATTTATTAACGGTCCCCGCGATGGCATCCGGTGACCGGGCTGGCAAAGGTGGAAAGCCGGCTCTAGAGGAAACGTAACGCGAACATGCATCGGCCAAAAATATTACACCACATTGCCAAATGTGGTGCAATAATTCTGGAACAATTTAACACATAAATTCGCAGAAAGCGTTCAGGGCCAAGAACGCAGACAAAAAATTAATCGGCAATTTTGCATGGTAACAACAAAGAGTTCACTAAAACTGTATTTGGGAAATAACAATATAGTAATCGGCTGCAAAGCGGCAATTGAAATATGACTTTAATTCAGATGTGGCAAAATCAAATAAACATAACATTAAATAGTACTTCGGGTGTTCCCATTCTTTGTCTAAATCCGAATTGCGTTTCACTTATGTCAGTTTCGCATTTTCTAAACATTCCATCGTGTATAACTTTCAGGAACAACTTTAGTACTACGTGACTCGAAAGACTGATGAGTCGAAATTGGTCGCACTTATTTGCATTTGATGTTTTTGCTATTGCAATGAATGAGGATTGTAACTAGTCCTTCGGTCCTGTTCGGTAAATTAAGTTAAATAGGGGTGTCAGAATTTCTATGTCTTCCTCATTTATTAGTCTCAAAAATTCGTTACGTATTTCATCTGGTCCAGCTTGGCGTATTTTTCTTTGAATTATTCGTTATGTTTGCTGTTATTTTTCAGTATTGATATTTTTATATGTTCTTCTTTCATCCATTAACTTCAATATGTCTGTTGTCATCCAGAGCTTTTTTTCCTGTTTGAGTGCCCTCTGTGGTGGTTTACCTGTATTTTTGTAAAAGTCGTCTTTATTTTAATTCATATGGTTTCTACGTTTTCTACGCTGTCAGTCAATAGCTGTTCATTGGCCGTCTTCCTTATTTAACTTTTGTTTTGTTTTCTCATATTGTACAGGGTCTTTTGGTTTCTCTATATTTGGTCTCATATACTTCGAATATGCATTTAACATGTATAATATTAAGTACCTGCTGTCGTTACGGAGTTACCAAATGTTGCGGTCATGGATTTTTGTAGAACATGGTAAGCCAAATGTGGTAGCTGTTATAAAAATAAAATTGATTATGTTAAACCAAAGTCAGGTTCAATCGACTGGATTAACCACTTTTATGGACGTTACAGTCGAAATTTTCAAAATCTCAGGGAGATTAGCAAAAAAATATCTAACTTCCACTTTCCAAAAACTTATTGAACTATTACTTTTAATAAACCTCTAGTTTGTAAAACCGGGCCAGCTCTTTCGACGATATCCACGACCAGGCTGCAGGAGCCTGTCGTAGAACGTAGAGACTCACGAGCAAACAGTGGCGAGCAAATGGACACGAGCAAGTAGGCGGATACCACGGGTGCCATATTTAGAATTCCACGACTCTGAAATGGGACCTTAAATTGAATTTTCTACTGATACAATTGTGCGATATTCTAGTGCGCTCTTCAAAGAACCGTTAAAAGTTAAGATACACCTGACACCGTCTGCAGCTAACCAATTCAGAAATGTATTAAAACCAAATACAATCATAGAATAAGTCTACCGATAGATATTATTTTTGTATAAATTTGAAAAAACTATATCAATTTAAAGGAACAATTAATAAAAACTCTTGCAGTAAAAATTTGACAATTATTAAATTTAGTTCAAAAAATTATAATTTTAATGTTATCCGGGGGTCAGTAATCAAATATTTATATGGGGTTTTGTGATTAAAATTTAAAGAAAAACTGAATAAATGAACATTTATAATATACAAGTTTACCTCTAGAAATCAAACATAATAAACAGTGGGCTTCTATTTTCAAATAAAACATGCATAAATTTAAATTTTAAATATAATATTATTTAGAATGTTTACATCTTTCACGTATATACATACAGATTGATCAGTACATCGGTGTTGACCACAATTATTCTACTTCTACACCAAGAATGATTTATTTTTATTAGGTTGAACATTCTGAACGACTGCTAATATCTCTTAATATTGATGGCTTTGTGCACAGATGTACAAGATTTGAATAATGTTATTATAAAATTATGCAACTAGCTCTAGCGACAACTATCATAAATTATTTCTTCAATTTGCGATCTATAATGACACATTATAAATCCATATTTATCAGCACAAATGTTACAATTTTCCAAAACGCTAATGAAGTCAAATTAATCGTAATATGCAAAATCGCCATTACTATTTATCAAACCCCTGCAATTAAAAATAATATTCTTGTCAATTAAAATTTAAACACTGCATAGAGACGTAGGCAGGTTAAATTCCCTTTACACACTCCACTTACCCTTAACTTTACTGCAACGACTACTACTGAAATTTGTTGTAGATCTTCGAATGATACATATCGAATTAACGAAGAACAGGGACATTTCGAAAACCGTTACTTACCATGAAACAAGCTACATACAAATTCGACTCTAAGCCACTTACACCTGCAATAATTTTAGAACACTTAGTACACTATTCGTCTGGTATAAAAATTATAAATATAATTACACAATGTACTAACGGTTATTTTTTTTTTTTCGAGGAAACGGAAAAAATCCAAGGACAAACAATCCAGGTAAAAATCAATGGCATACAAATCCAGAGAAAAAATTCACGGAAAAAATTCCAAGCCCAAAATATGTTTATTTATTATAAACAGAAACTTTTTACATATAAAACTACAAACAAGATTGAGATACGCAAATTTAATATAAGGACATTGCACATCGTGTTCAGCATGGGAATCTTGGAAACAAGTTTCATTAACACAACCAAGTCCTTATCATTTAATGTAATATCAGCTAATAGCATCGTTAATCCATAATGCGGCGGTGGACGTTTCTTACCGGGATCCAATTATATTTTAAGCTACCTGTATGCTTGAGTTATATTATTACCCATCTATAAGTCAGGTAGAGTTGATAACATCAGCAAAATATTTACGGACAACAGCTTACTAGAAAATTGGTATTAAAATAGGAAGAGGATGAGGCGTGGCGGTCGAATCTAAGAAAACTTTATTCGAGCCATAGATCATGCTATTACGTTTAGATAATTAAGCTCTTATTATAAGTTTATTTGTAATTTATTACTAATTCGTAGCAATAAATATTAATATAAATTATTATTTTTCTGGATTTTCTAAATAATCACTAAGCAGTACTACACTGATTCGGCTACATCTCGTATACAGAATACGTTCCATTAACGCAGCTATGTATGGTAGATCATCCACTTTTCATTCCGCATACCATAAAGAACGCAGAAGGTGTCTTCATATATGTGCGCTTCACGATAAAAGGTTACACCTTTATTCGGGGGGTCCGAATGTAAAATATATCTATCAGCCAAGGATCGTCCATGATGGGAGAGGGCACAGTGCCCCTTGGCTTACGACCTCAGTATAAATATCGTCCTGACCCAGTACTCCTCACAATCTCAAACAACCATCACTACCATTATGAACTCTCTGGTAAGTCTTTAGGAATGAAACGTGCTTGGATACGATTTTCCTTTTTTCAATTCTTACTTATATTGTGTGTCGTGCACTTTTTGGGGAACATACCGCAAAATTACTTAAATTGTAGGTGTTTTTTGTATTAATATAAAGTTTATTTCCGAAACCATACATATTTTGTATATTGTAACGTAAAAAGACGCCCAGTACGTCAACACAGGTATCAATGTAATAGCAAAAAAGTTTTTAATTAGAATTTCTCATTTTTGAAACGTACAACATATATCATAAATGTATAAGTGTAACAGTATTTACCATTTAACTGTAGTATTTTTCAAAATTTTAGAATTTTAGAAGCAGTATTCGCAATCCCTTCATGATGATACACGTGTCTCAATGAAAGCGTGTTGTACCTTTAAGCTTCTTTTTATTTATTTTACGTATTGAATGGAAACAAGTTTTTCGATTAAATTCCCACGCTCTTTCGACAAATTAATTTTTAATTTTTATTTTATTAATTTAAATATAAGAGGCTGCATTGTTCTGTTACATAATAAACATATTTGAATCACAAAAATAGAAAACTAAAATTATTTACATTTAGACCAATTTTGTGGAAAAACGCAGTTTAAATTATAAATTTCTTGATAAAAACTAAATTATATCCATTAGCCATTGAGTCTACTTTGCTACCTCTTATTTCTATTGATTTGTATTATATTTTTCAAGCTGCTTATTTTCTTACTGGCTCCTATATAATATTTTTAATTTGTTTCTGAATATAACAACAGTAAGTAAATTAGTTGATATTAATTAATTGGTATGTGCCATTTATTCAAAAACAATTAATACTACACTTCCGTTCCTATTTCCCATTCCCAACAGTGTATAGACATCTTTAACTTCTGTGCTAACAACATATATTTTTAGGTTGTTTTCTTCGCCATCTTGGCTTGCGCCTTGGCCCAATACCGCCCCCAACCCAACTACCAACCAAGCTCTGGAAAAGTAATTGCCATCTTGAGACAAACGTCAGAAGTCAACCCCGATGGATCTTACCAATGGAGGTAACGTTAACTCACACCCTCTTCATATCACAAAAATACCATAAACTAAACTTTCAGCTATGAAACCGAAAATGGAATTGCCGCCCAAGAACAAGGAGCATTGAAGGGATCTGGTAACGAAGCCGGCACTGCCGCCCAAGGTAGCTTCCAATACACCGCCCCCGATGGTACCCCCGTTGCTGTCCAATACGTCGCCGACGAAAACGGATTCCAACCCCAGAGCAACAACCTCCCAGTACCACCCCCAATCCCACCAGCGATCGCCCGCGCTTTGGCATGGATCGCCTCTCACCCCCAACGTGATGAACCCCAATACAAACCACAAAGGCAATACTAAGAACTTGATATAACAAATGGTTACGAATCTAGTGTACTTTAAAGTAATAACGTAGTTAATTGCCTGAAAAAACTCATTGTTCATACTTGACCAAGATGAATTATTGCTTTAAAGTAGATGAGATTATTGTAACAAGACCTTCAATCTTCAAACGGATATGTGATTAATCAAATACTCAAGCCAACGTTTAACGTAGCTGTATTTGTGACTGCAAAATAGTCAATTTTTTTGTACATTATATAATAACGAACAATAAATGGCTGGTCCTACAAAGAAAAAGCAAACTTTAAAAGAAAATATCCACACATCTTACGTAAATTTACTAATACATTTAATTGAGTTTTATAGCTTTCTTGGCACCCAAAACTATTTAAATAATTATCAACCCGGCAATTATTCGCTGGGTCTGTATCCATAATTAAAAAACACTTCCGAATCAAGGATACGCTAAAGAGGCCGATACCATTCTTCGATGGACAAAACGTGCCAGGATTTTGACTACTTTGCTGCTCAAATGAGTTTGGCGCAAAAGTCAAAACACCAAGGTCGAGAAACGCCTACGCTCAATCTTCAGCGGTCCAGTTTGACCGGCATCCTGATATCGTGCTCCGTTTTGCTGTAACTCCGGAACCACGCCAGCAGGCGAAATAGGCTTGTAGGCACTACATGCGGCCTTCCGACATCTATAATGCGGTATAGGTACGATCCCGACTCGAAACCTTTCAGACCGTTTTGGACGATATTACCTCAACCTACCGACCGACGCTACAGAGTCGCGCTACAATTTTCGCCGAATGATTGCTATGGGCAACGGGCACCTTTTCATTAAATGCTATAACTGCCCAACGCAACTAATAATATAAACTAACATCACGCATCGACGCTCTACATTTAGAAATTTCAGTTTCCAGAAATAGTGTCGTGAAACATATCTAAATCACATTTTAATATAAATATAATTAGATCATAGTGAAACCGTTGTGAGTTAAAGCATTTGGATTGGAATCAGAAACATTTCTTAATATTCAAATTTTAGATTTGTTTAGTATTGGCAAACAAGTTAAAATGGGAAATATCCTGTTTTTAACAGGTATTAAATATTTTAATGCCAACGCTGAAATCTTACGTTATTTTTAAGTGAGAAATGAAAAGTGTTATTTGGAATGACAATGCCATGAGAAGATTTTATAATTACTTTCCTACATGTGATACAAAAATAATATTTATAAAAATTTTCGTTGTTAGGGGGTGGAAAGCATCTTTTAGGTAATGCATGCATTAGCCGTGTGGATTGTTTTAACGTAATTTACCTAAATAGGATGCAAAAAATGTATATACGAGGGCAGCCTTTTAAGTTTTTACAAACGACCACTAGGTGATGCTATTTTCGTAAAATTTGACATTTGTTGTTGTGAAAACAATGGCAGCTTAAAAATTGACCGAGTAGTCTGTTTACAGTGAGCGTTTAAAAACAAATAGCAATTTTGTGAAGAAATGGAAATTTCACGTGAAGGTTTTCGTTGGATGGTTTTTTACGATTTTATTAAAGGCCTAACTCAACAACAACGATGCATAGAATCGCTTCGTTCAACTTTTGGTAATGAAGCACCATTAGAAAATACTGTTTACAATTAGTTTACAGAATATTGTCGTGGTCGTGCATCCGTCAGTGATGGAAAATCGGTTGTTATTACAAAAAACATCGATGTTGTGCGCAACATGATTGAAGAAGATCGGCATGTGACTTACAGCGAGATAGAGACATCCTTAGGCATATCGAAGACTGCAGTATATTCGATTTTGCATGGGCATTTAGCTGTGAAAAAGATCTGTTCCCGATGGATTCCGCATAATTTGCTCGAAGCACAAAAAAGGCTCGTGTTAATTGGTGTAAGGAAATGCTCAAAACATTCGACCGAGGAACTGCAAAAGCCGTATACAACATCGTAACAGGTGGGGAAACTCGGATATATTCGTATGAACCAGAAACTAGGCAACAATCCACTGTTTGGGTGTTCCAAGATGAACCGAATCCCACAAAAGTTGTTCGTTCACAAAGTACTTCCAGGAAAATGATCGCTTGTTTCTTCGGTTGTACTGGACATGTCGCAACCATTCCTTTAAAGGATCGAAGAACAGTTAACGCTGAATGATAAACAACAATTTGATTGCCAGAAGTCATCGACGAAATCAGGAAAAGCAACCGAAAACGTCGCATCGTTTTTTATCATGACAATGCCAGCTCTCACACAGCACGTCAAACAATTGATTATTTGAAGGAGAAAAACATCGAATTATGTCTCATTGCCCGTATTCACCTGATTTATCGTCTAACGACTTCTTTGTGTTCCCGAATGTTAAACAAAAAATGCGTGGACAGCGATTCTCATTACCCCAAGAAGCTGTTGAAGCTTTCATAAACCATGTTTTTGAGATACCAACTTGAGAGTGGAAAACATGTTTCGAGAACTGGTTTGAACACATGCAAGAGTGTATAAATCTTAAAGGCGAATATTTTGAAAATGAATAAAACTGTTTGTTCCTAAAAAAATTTTTTCTTTCGTAGTTTTTGTAAAAACTTAAAAGGCGTCCCTCGTATTCGCAGTAAATTTGTAAGACCTGGAAAGTGTTTTCGAGGGATGAAATACCTATTAAGCTTTACAGGGGAGTTGGGAAATGACTACATAACTCCCCTACAAAATTCAAACAAAATTCCATCTAAGTACCCTGTTATAATTTGACACTTTTTCAGTTGCTTTGCATGCAACAAAGCTTGTACTCGTTAAATTATAATCTTTAAGAGCTTCGAAAATAACCTAAATACTATATTTTAGTTTCTAGATTTTAAATACACAAACGTTTAAAAAATGGAATTAGGCTTAGGCGTACTACAAGGTTCACTGGGCACTTTTCATAATTTCATTATCGCAAAGAAAATCTACCAAAAATCCGTCGGATTTTTGTTTTGCCTCTGTACACCAAATTTCATTAAGATTAATTTAGCTGCAAAACTACCGACTATTTAAAAGCCATATTTCTGGGTTATTGGACGTCTAGTACACGTATTTCCGTCAAACTCTTAAAATCGAACATATTCACAATCACAATAGCTCTTGCAGTAACAATTAATATTCTCCTTGGTAAATCTACAACAAATTTATAGTACAATGTTTGATTTAAATGTAAAACCATTGAATAAGAATTATATAAAAGAGCTCATTCGGTATTCCCAGCGAATGCAGAAACTATTAATAAATTATTAAAATTATAAATTATGAAGAACAGTTTAATTAATTACGGAGATTTGTTTACACGCTGAAGTCCAATAATTCAAGTAGCATTGCAATTACTGTTGCTGATCCACTCTAGCTCCACCTGTTAGCACGCAGAGGCTTATTATTGGAAAACTAAATATTTAACATTACGTTACAACATTTTGTATTTTAAGAAAAGCAGGTCTACATTATATAATGTTATGCATGGTTTTGATGAATTTATAAATTATAATATATATACAATGTTTACATGTAGGTCCTTGCGCCGAGGAATGTTTTTGTAGTTTTTTTTTGATAAACTTCGCAACTGTACGTATTCCCAGTTTATGATGTATTTGTTGGTTTCGAGCTTACCATGGTGCATTGACAGCCATACGGAGAACTTTGCACTGAAAAGTTTAGTTTTTTTTTACTGTTTGTTTGTAGAAGTTGTACTCCATATTCGCAGCAGCATATTCTTATTTATTATCGGATATAGGTGTTTTAATCTGACATAGCGCTGGTTAAGTTTCTTATATACATATACCATCCAAGTCAGCCGAATATTTAGGTACACCACCCAGGTATTTAATATAGGGTCACCTTGCGAATTCTATGTAATACGATTCCCACTTATGTATATTTATATATTGCCCGTACCTAATGAGTTTGTGTATGTATACTTTGGTTGTCCATTTTATAAAGTTAAAAGTTATACACCACCTATTAAACTATTTCGATAGGTAGTGAGATTATGCCGATATTGACGGCAAAGAATGTAATTTCGCTCACTCGTAGAAATGTCCTTCATAAACACATCAACTAAGGTAGGCTCTAAGATCCATCTGTTGTCCTTTTCGTTTTAGATAATGAAGCATTAATTCGAAATGCAAACAATCTGTTCTCCAAGAACAAAAAGATTATTCTGATAATATATTGTGGGAGGAGAGTATGTAATATCTTATAGCTTGATGCCTTCTATTCACACCTCGTCAAAGACTTGGTTGGTGTCCAAGAATACCGACAAGAGGGTTATGGGGAGGTAGCTACTGGGGTTTCTTTATTTCTTCCAAGCTTGCCAAATATAACGATGTTAGAGAATTTCCATTCACCGGGAAAGTCCAGCATTCGTAAACAAGCGTTGAAAATTGGTGGGTGTTAGGTGTTTAAGAACCGCATTTGTTATAAGATAATAGCCTGGAGCATTTTCTAATAACAATGCTTTTATAAGGCAACTAAATTCGTTAAGCCAGGGGTGGCCAACTTTTGTGTACATAAGATCTACTTTTTAACTTAAAAATGTGTCGCGTATTCTAGGGGGGGGGGGAGGTTTGAAATACATACTATGTTTATATATCTACCTACGTAAAAAATAACAATTATTTAACAGGCCAAAAAACGAATGTCCGGGGGAATTAAAACAGCATAAATAATTATTAACAATGTTCATTAATTCAAATCAGCTACAGATAAAGACAGATTTAGAATTTATTTTATCACCTTAACATTAATGGGAAGACTGTGTTTGCATGTCTCTAACCAAGGAATCATAATAATAATAATACCACCAATATGACCAAGATAATAATAAGGAATCGTCAGTATGGGAATCAGTCAGGACAGAACGTTGTTTAGTCTTCGTTAACTTTAAGTATGAAAATGCCGATTTGCACAGGTATGTAGATCCGAAACAAGAATAAATATATGCCCTACATTTGATGATATTGGCGTATTTTTATCGGTTAACGTATTTCTAAAAATCTTTTTTCTGGCTTGTAAGATTAAATCAGTTTGTAAAATTATAATTTGATTTTTTAATGCCTTTTGCTCCATATGAAATATGTCTGAAATTTTTTGGCTAATGCGTTTCACGCTTAAATCTTTTTTAAAAGGAAAAGATACACATTCCACAATTTCTTTCATTTTTTCAAAATCTTGGAATCTTAACTCAAAATCTTCAATTACTTTTTGGATTTCCGCGACGTATTTGTCGATGTTATAATTAATATTTTTATATTTGGAAAATGATTCAGATTATTTTGTTGCGGATCTTCTATTAGCAAAATAAATTTTGTTTTATATGCTTCTATGCAACTGATCATATCAATTACTGTTTTATTTTTATCTTGTAATTCTAAATTTAAATGACTTAACGTTGAAGCTAAGTCACTAAGCCAAGTTTAATCATTAAAATTTTCACATTTTGTGGAGAAAATTTATTATATCAGGCAATAAATCGCGAAATCGTTGCAGAAATTTACCTCTGCTTAGCCATCTTACATCGGTATGTAGTAATAAATCAGGTTGGTCTTCATCGAGCTGCAGTTGGAAGAGACGCCGTTTGAGGAAACTTCCTCGAATTGAATTAACAATTTTAAACGTTATGTCTATTACTTCTTTTGTGTTTAGTCTCTTGCTGGCTAACACTTGCTGGTGAATTATGTAGTGGTAGCTCAAAAAAGCTGGGAATTCATCTTCATTTTGATATAGGGCTATAAATCCATTTATGGAATCTTATCATTGCAGCTGCGCCATCCAATTGTTATAGAAACTAATTTAAAAAGTGGTACTTTCAAATCATTGAGCAAGTTTGTAAAGGTTTTGAATATATCCACACATCTAGTTCTTTCTTTCAAAGAAATCATACCCATTCTTCTTTAGATGTAAAATCGTTAAAAACCATACGAATGAAAACAAGTAATAGTGCTGGATCACTTATATCTGTCGATTCATCACATTGCAGGGAAAAACAAGAACATCTATTAATATCATTATATATCTGCTCTTTTACATTTCCACTCATCTTCTCAATTCGTCGCATCACAGTGTTTCGAGACAGTTGTATATCTTGAATTGCAGCAATAATTTTACTCTTGTTCTTAAATTCGTTAAAAAATGTATCTGACATTTCCAAAAAAGTTTCCTTTACAAATTCACCCTCGGAAAATGGTTTACATTTTTTTTCTAAGAGATAGTTTACTTTGAATAATGCAGTAGTTACTGCTTGTGACTTCAACATTGGCTTTTTAAAAACATTTTAATGATTTGTTAATTGAGTTTTAAGATCTCTAACTTTCCGTTTTCTCAATTCCGTATTTTGTGGATAATCTGTTTGATACTTGTTATGTAAAGCTAAAAAATGTCTCTCCAGATTACCCTTTTTAGCAATGGCTATCGAGGTAAGGCATATTAAGCAACAACATTTATCATTCACCGTTGTAAAAAAGTAATCGAGTTCCCATTCTTCATTGAAATGATAAGTTTTCAATTTTTTTGGTTTACTACTCATGCACGCATACTGCTGCGTTTGCGCGTTACGTTCACGCGTTGCGTTTGGTTACAAGTGAAACACATTAAGCCCAGATTAAAAATATTATTTTCAATAATGATAGGACTTAGTGGACTTCACCTATCCAAAGTAGAAAAAAAATTTAGAACAGAAAACACAAATAACGTAAAAACTTGAAAATCTATACTTAATTTGTTTCACTTGTAACCCGACGGCTCTTGCCAGATTGGCCTCGCGATCGACCAAAATTGGCTTCGCGATCGACCGGTCGATCGCGATCGACTTGTTGGCCACCCCTGCGTTAGGCGATTTTGTTGCATTAAACTCCTGTCCTATTAGAAGACGCGACTCGATGTATATGATAACCCTATGAAGAAATGGTCGTCACGGTCCGGGAATCCGAGTGACAACCAAGCTTCGATACATCGGTCCATCACCTCTTTCTTGTGCAATCTCTTTAATACATATGAGCTCTGCACAGCGAAACGGGATCTTTATTAGTACTGTTGTGCGGATCGGGTCGTCTGGGGTTGTTATGTTACCGTTGTTATGTATTTTTTATAAATAGTTACCGATGATTTTGCGTCAACAACCAAACTTTCGTTTTGAATTATCACAAACGGTTCGCGGTACGAAAATTTGGGTTGATCGTAGCCATGGTAGATTACGTCCATTTGTTCCAGCTCAATTTCGCTTTGCTATTTTTCAACAATTACATGGTTTAGCGCATCCAGGCATTAAAGCTTCTCAGAAATTGCTCTGTCAACGCTTTCTTTGGTCAAACATGCAAACGGATGTCAAAAAATGGGTTATGTCTTGTGACAGTTGTCAACGGAACAAAATTTCACGGCACACTCGTGGTTCATTGCAGCCCATTACTGAACCAGATTTTCGTTTTGCCAAAATTCATTTGGATATCGTTCATTTACCTTTTTGTCGCGGATTTAAGTACATTTTAACAATTATTGATAGGTTTAGGAGATGGGTTGAGGCAATTCCTCTTCGATCTACTTTAGCAGACGAAGTGATCGAGGCTTTTGTTTCCGGTTGGATTTCTCGTTTTGGAGTTCCTCAATTTGTTACTACAGATAATGCAACACAATTTATTTCATCAGCATGGGTCGAGTTTTTACATGATTTCGGAATTCGTCACATTAAATCTTCTGCACAACATCCGATTAGTCAAGGAATTGTAGAGCGATTTCATCGGACATTAAAAGAAGCACTCAAGTCAGTTGGGTCAACAAATTGGGTTCAACATTTACCATTGGTTCTATTAGGGTTGCGTTCTGCTGTTAAAGAGGAGGTCGGTGTTTCTTCCTCAGACATTTTATATGGCACTCCGCTTCGGTTACCGGGTGATTTTTTTGAGCCTTCGGATTCTTCTGCGGTTTCCAATACGTCTAGTTTTGTTATGCAGCTTCGTAAGCGGATGTCTCACGCAAAATTTTTTTTTACTAAATCGTATAATGTTTCTTCGTACATTCCAAAAGATCTTTTTTCCGTATCACATGTTTTTGTTCGTAATGATTCGCATACATTGGGATTAAAACAATCTTATTTAGGTCCGTTTCGCGTACTGCAGCGTTTTCAGCGATATTTTATTCTTGAAAATTATGGAAGGGAAGGTAAGGTGTCCATTGATCGACTTAAACCAGCATATTTTTTGCGTGATTCGTCATAATACATTCACTTACACACATCTTTTGTAGTGTTCGTACACGTTATTATTTCCCTTTTGTTATATATACACCTTTTTGTTTCTTTTTCTGTTTGCAGACGCTTGCACATCTCGCCGTTCCTGTGTTTTGGTTTCCAGTTTAGTTTTAACTAGGTTAAGAATTTGTTATATTATTATTCATTATTGTATTCCTTTAAGTTTGTATTAATTAATCTTGACTTTGTTATTTTTTAAGAATTTTTTGAAAATATTTTTTAACTACCACAATCGTTCCAAATTTTTGATTACCTCTATAATGTGGGTCAAAATTTTGTTTCGAACACGTGATTGTGGAAGTTTTCCCTTTTACATGCGCGTTTTTTTCTTTTTTTGAGAGAGAGGGGGGGATAAATGTTGTGCGGATCGGGTCGTCTGGGGTTTTATGTTACCGTTGTTATGTATTTTTTATAAATAGATACCGATTATTTTTATCAAAAGCTCAACATTAATAAATTAGTCTCTCCAAATTAATAGTTTAATTTAAAGGTGTTTGGTGTTAGGGCTTACTAAAGGGCCCTAGCACTATAGTACAAAAATGTATTTAGATTAAACAAATTAACGCCCTGATGACTGCAATTAATAACGGTTGACACAAACTAATTTGCAAATGCGAAATACCACATTAAAATCATCTGGGAAGACAATTCTGTTTCTGGGTGTGTGATTTCCAGTTCGACGTATTTTTACCACAGTAATTGGAACTCACAGACCTAATCCACAACATTACTTTACATATTTTAGGAGAACTATTAAAGTAAACGGTTTTTAAAGACTGAGCTTTACAGAGAACAAAGTTCTAAGTAATACACATCACACAAAATTCTAAATTTCAACTAATAATTTTTATAAGCAATTATTTAACCAAATTAGAATAGTCAAAATGTATTTCTGAAAACGCATTTACATTGAAGGCACCGCCTATTACAATCTGTCCAAACATATTTACAACACTGATTAATTTTCGGCCTGGACCGCATCGTCGATTGGAGGTCACACTCAGCAAAGGCAGGATTACTGGCTACTGTTTGTGAACCTAAACAAACTGACGTTTCGCAAGACATTGCAGCTTGCATCTTCAGAGTTACTTTGACACTTTGTTGGGCAATTATGTGATACATTTTTTATTATTTAAACAAAAATTAAAGTTTTATGCACTACGTAAAGCGTTTAAATTGATTCAAAATAATGATCGATGTATGCTAAACGAGTGATACTGTATGTATATATGTTTAAGACATACAGTTTATAACATTTCAGAATTACCTAATACTTATCCAAGTACAGTTAAGCTAACTTTTTATTCTAGAATCTAGAACACATTTAAAATTATGCAGCTATGGTTACGTTGAAGCCTGTGCTTCATATGTAGAAAGTAACAGTACCTACTCAATTTTATTAAAAAAAAATACATAGAACGACAATAAAGAGTACGTTAGACCTACTATACACGGTAAAAGACGCTTCCCATACAAAATAAATAGAAACTCAGTATAATCCATTATAATCATAAATTAAATAAAAATGTATAACAATTAAGCAAAGATACAATCTACAAACCCTAACCTGCTACAACTAATCAGTTACGGGTGATTTTGAAATAGCCTAGCTTTAGAATCTCTACAGATTTTTCTCCTTCATGTTCTGTTCGAAAAAGACGCCGCAACTGCACGAACAGCAAGACAAAGTTTCAAGAGTTAGAACACAATGTAGCTTTCAAAGTGTACTAGTAATTTAACATCTCTAAACGTATATTAAAGAAGAAATGAGGACTATTCGAGATGCACTGTTACTTACTCTCCTCTTTCGGTTTTTGCTATCGTAGCAAATGTGAAAATGGGCCATACTGTATATATTTTGTGTTTTATGCTGATTCTTCATAGGATATAAAATAAGATAGTCCTATATTGAAAATGTCTACAACGTAAATTAATTTAAAACCACTTGATGTTCCATGTAAACCAAAAGGTTGTAACTTTAATTGAAGTTATTCATTAGAAACATTCAAGTATAAAAGTAGCACATCAGTCACACGGATTGACAATAAATGTCAGTGCCATCACTACCTTATTATTTAAAACCCACAAAAAAGTAACAACTCTGCAGCAGTTCCATGACCACAATAGTGTTTGCGAAAGTAATTAAATGTTACGTTTATTTAAAACAAGAATCTGTTTATAAATACTATTATTTCTCAAGAAATTTTCCGCAACGCAAGGTTTCTAACCTTAAATCTAAAAAAATTTACATTTACATTATAAAATAAGTAACAGTACAAATCAGATATAAATATTGAGAAACCGCTTAACTTTGCTAGTAAAACTAATAAATAATTAAAAATCACTATTTGATTATAATAAGGTTTACTAGACAACTTAACAATTTATTACAACACGTAAACCTGTTTGTTCCTCACAATATAATTTACGGAACGCCACGGGGAATCTCTCAATATTCATAAACGTTTGCATAAAAGATATAAAAAGATAATAAACATACAACCCAGTTACCTACCGAAAAATCTTCAACGTAACCTTGACTTAACATAATCAATTTTATTTATTTAGCAGCTACCACATTGGACTTACCTACCACACTCTACAAAATCCCTGGCCGCAAAATTAGGTAACTCCGTAACCGCAGCGGTTATTTAATATTATAGACGTTAAATGAATAACAAACAACCATTTAATATTAATTGAAAGTATGTATGTCGTATACATATGTTATACTCAGATGCTGAATTCGCCCAGTTGCCGAAATAGATGCTCAATTCGGGAATTGTTTAAATGAAAACACTCAATTGCCGAACTTAGGCAGATAAGCAAATAATTTCAACCAATTCGCGAATTTTACAGTCTTTACTTACCCTGGTATCAATGATAGAAACTTATCGGCTGCTAATTAAGTTTGCACAGATCGAGAATTGCGCACTTTATAAATTATCTGTTCGGGAAATGTACAAATAAAATTAATCAGTCAACGAAGTCCTCCAGGTGAATACAATCCACGAACTGACCACTCTCTTTCTCATTCAATATAGATTCACACATTTTCGCTATTTGACCATTTCAATGTACAGCACATTGAAAATACTTAAGTCTCCGTTAGGTTAGGTTAGATTTTCTTTATTGTGATGTTGCATTACAATTAGTCTAAAAGACTAACCAGCAATTTTTATCTAACTTAAATTAACTAAATGGTTATGCTAAGAATTCACCCACTAGTGTCCTCTCAGTTCTATTTTGCAACCCTTTTTTCGCGTGTTACCAATGTTAGGTTAAATTAAATTCTTCTTCTTCTTCTTCGATTTTGCCTGTTCTACTTCGATAACATTCACAAGCTGGCTCTCCATCTTTTGCTGGGGCATCCAACACTTCTCCTCCCTTGGGGTTGGCTGTCTCGTACTATCTTCACTAATATTTCATTTCCCATTCTCGACACGTGGCTATCCCATTCATGTCCATTTGTCTGACGTTCACGCATTCCGTTATTGGTAGCATTTTACCTGTTCCTCGTACGTTGTCGTTACGTATTCTGTCTCGCCTTGTCTTTCCTATTATTTTTCTTAGTATTGCAATTTCTGCCACTTGCATCCGCTGTTTTGTTTTTGCAGTTTCTACCGTAGTTTCCATGGCGTATGTTATGATGGGTCTTACCGTCTCTTTGTATATTCGTGCATTCGTTTCCAATCTTAAATGATTATTTTTCCATATCGTATTGTTTACGCAGCCTCCTATTCTTTCTGCTTTCACTGTTTGCTTCCCTACTTCTTTGTCTAAGTTTCCACGGCTTGTCTTTTTCACTCCTGACTACTTTATTTCCATTATTTGTTCGATTGGATTGTTCTCTACCATCAGTTTACGCCTTAGTGGTTCTTCCGCTACTGTCATCGATTTTGTTTTTTCCGTAGTGATTTCCATATTGTACTTCTTACCTGTTTGATTAAACTGATAAAGTAATCTCCGTAATCCATCTTCGTCTTCCGCAACCAATATAGCATCGTCTGCATTACATAGGGTAGGTGGGGGCAAAGCCACGCAAATTCTTGTTTTTTAACGATTGTTAAAAGAGGGAGCTATGTATGTTTCTCTCCTATGCGGGAGTATTAGGTAGGGATCTTACCTGCAACATTGTTAAATTATATGAGCTCTATGATTATTAGTTAAAAATAAATAAAATAATTTGCAAAAGATTTTTTTGCGGGGCCTTGCCCCACAAAATGGGGCAAAATCCCGCGGTGCGGGGCTTTACCCCAACAGTGGAGAAAAGGGTCAAATGAGAAACAATTTTATGAAATAAATGTTTATTCTTCACAAAAATAAATGAACATATTTTATTAAGTTGTTTAGAACATAGTATAGGAAGTCAAGTCCTCTGTGAAAGAAATTACTTTATGAAACCTTGAAGAGTTTATCTCAGTAGGTTTTGACAATCTTAAAGCTATATCCTCGTCAGCAATGAAGGACTCTTCAGTCGTTTCCGAAAACTTGTAAGCATTTGGTAGTCGTTTGTAAAATACTCCTTCATAACCTCCTTGATAAACACCAATAATCCTAGCTACGTAGTGTCGAAAGGAATTCTTTGTTTTGCCCTGAACTTTTACTATAGCATAATCATTTGGTACCAAAGTTTCACAAATTTGCTGTGAGTTTTCAATTTCTTCCTGAGGTTCATCCCCATCCTGAGACGAAAAATCGAAATCAGAGCTACTGTCATGAAGAGAATAATCTGAGCTGGAGTCTGAAGAAGAGAGCGCCCTGGCATTTTTCTTTCCTCTTTTTGGTTTGGCGGAAAAAAGTCGCTTAGTTGCATTCTCTTTCAACCTTTCAAAGGTGTTTTATTAACCGAATGACTGCTGTTCTCTTGTATAATATCCTGCTGTATTGAAGCTTCAACTGAAGCTGAAGTAGACGGTTGATCGTGGAATATTTCTTGGGAAACTGCAGTCAGATCTGCTATCTCATTATCATTATTAAATATTAGCATTCGATTATCATCGTTGTCCAACTCTTCATCTGGTGGCTGGTCTGTAACCTCCGATGGTAAAAAATCAGCGTCTGAGAAGGTGTTCGCGTTAAAGGGATAAATTCCAGTAGACTTAAAGGACTGTACTGCATTTTCAACAGTGCTTGCTTTTTCAAACGCTAGCTTGAATGATTCAGCAACATTATAAACGCTGAAGGTTTCCCCTGGATGAGAAACGTCCCACGAATCCACAGCCGCATCCTAAAAAGCCTTGAGTGGTCGGAAAATACATCGATCGAGAGGTTGAGTTTTATGACTACTATGAGTTGGCAAGGTTAGAAGATGGATATGATTTGATTGTGCAAAAGTAACTGCTTCCAAACTTGTGTGTGAAACATGATTATCGAGTATTAATAAGATTGGGTTAGTCTCACTTGGCTTGGCGTACTTTTGAAAATGTTTCAGCCACTTAATGAAGGTAGATGTGTTCATATAACCTTTATCGGTTACAGCCATGTCGCATCCTAATGGACCACCTTTAATTAAAAGCCGATTTTCTCTTTTTCTAGCGTAGATGAAGAAAGGAGGTACGAAATAGCCTATAGGATTTACTGCGCACACCGCGGTTGCTGTTTGTCCTTGCTCCGCTGCTACTGCCTTCGCAACTTCTCCTTTTCCCGTAGGAGCTACATGTTTTGGCAGTATATTGGGGATCGTTGGCACTCCCGTTTCATCCATATTGAAGATTTGACTGGGAGTAAATCTGTACTTCTTCAATACTGACTCCAAGTTGCTAAAATATTGGGAAAGTTGTGTTTTGTTAAATCCCATTGTTCTAGCAACACTCGTTTTGCGGAGAATCCGCAGGGATAGTTTGTTCCTTTTCATAAATTCCCGCGTAAAATTTCTTCCTGCAAGTTGAGCTTCCTTCGAAAATTGATGCACAAGGTTGTTCTCCTCTGCATATTTGAACGGAAGAAATCTTAACGATTTTAATGTAAGGCCAAAAAATCGTTGTTGTTCGGAGAATGTTCTTCGGAATCGCCCAAGCTTCTCCACTCCCCCTTTCTTCAGCCGATTCCTAAGAGTCGACTCATGAAAGCCGATTTCTCTTGCCGCCTGCCGGATGGATACCCCTCTTTCGATTACTGCTCGTGCAGCAGCGAGGTTATCTGTAGACATCGCTACATACTTCGTTTTCCGTTTATATGTTCTGAAATGAAGTTCTATTATTGAAATCGTTCATATGTTATATTTCAAATGCCGTGCTCAAATATTTGCGGGGTTTTGTCCCCACTTACCCTACTTAGTTTTGCTAGCAAAATTATTCTATCTATAAATAATATCAAAGTCCCTTATAGCTAAATACGTTATTCTAATCTGTTTTCAGCAAGAAGTAATAGTTCTCAAAACCATAGGTAGATGGAAATCTGAACAACGAAAATTTGACGACAGTCTTGACTGTATATAAGTCTCCCTTCCTCTAAATAAGCTAATTCGCTTATTCGTATTTGTTAACAATCAATGCAATTATTACTCCGGTCGTTTTTAATATTCTCTGAAACATTTGCAGTTACATTTTCCAGATGATTGAATCGCGATATTATCGCAAATAATTGGACAAACAATAATAGTGGAACTTTAGTGGTAAAATGACCGCTGTAAATTACATTAGCCATCTATAAAAGTCTCATTTCCTTATAAAGATACTAAGAAGCTTCCCCAATAAAACAAAAGTAATATCGGTCATCAAAATTTTATGTTGGCGTAAAAACTTTAACAAATAGTTGTAAAATAGAAAGTGCACACTTGTTCGAAACTTAATTGCGTGATAAAAACGGAAAAAAGTTTCCAGTTACACCAATATACATTGTGTTAAGCAGTCGTTGGGCGCGCATTCATTAAAAAGCAGTTGACCACAATTGTTTCCACATATGCTTACACCCTGTGCGTTTGACACACGTAACATATGTCCCTGATACTAGCATAGCTTAAATAATTTAAATTTTAAAATGAAGTTAACCCAATTTCCGCTGAGGCGTTTTAATGGTGTTTATTTTCGCACTTGCAAATATGAACAACTTTTCCTAATTAATTTTATTGTTTCTGGAAGTTCTCAGGGCAAATTGAAATTTCAGCCGTAACCGCGACCTTCTCTCTGCTTAGAAATGTAATGGAAAAGTTCGAAAGGCACGCGTTGATTTGAAGCTAGGAATTTCGTCCTTACAAATTTCGAAGTGCAAACGTCAATCCAATGACCGCGAGGTTTACGTTCCTCTATATCCAAACAAAATGATTAAAATTGCTGCTATAGCTAATTTATTAGTAAGTTTCGTTAGAAAATACGTTTCTAACAAGGAGATCCCGCAGTTAAACCTTTGTAAGTATTTAGGTATGTTATTCATTAAAAATATGTAGGGCAAATATTTCGCGGTACTTACATTGTGAGTCGCGACCCAAACGTGCTTCACATGGATTTTAATTTAAGTCGCAAAACGATCAATATTGCCTCATTTCGAAGGTACTTTTATTTGAATTATTATAATTACGAAATTTAGTGAAGTTAATGAGTTTTTAATGTCATAATTTTGTAATCAAATTGTATGTTCGTAATTCTGTCAATATTACAATTTACTTTCGGCTTAGACCGCGTCGTCATTTGGGAACTACACCCAGCATTATCAGGTAAGCACCGACCTATAGCTTGTCCTGTCTGCCTAAACAGGACCGTGTGCTTAGATTATTCAATCTTTAGGGCAGACAACGATTTGAGCTTATGTATTTTGTTTGCCAGCTTGCAGCTACAGGTCGGACCTTACTTGATAATGCTGGGTGTAGTTCCCAAATGACGACGCGGTCTAAGCCGAAAGTAAATTGTAATATTGACAGTTCCAGAAACCGCGAAAGCCTCAAAGAAGCATCCCTGTAGGCGAAAAAAATTTTTTTAATAACTTTATTATCTTACAATCTGTCTAGTTAGACAATAAGTAATTGGTATGACTGCTTACTATAATGACATGTGAAGATGTTTCCAGTGAAACACCTTCTTTACTAAAACTAACATAACTACATGCTTATTTGTTGAGACTAACAGTGATAAATTGCAAACACAACACTAGTCAAATCTGGTCATTGAGTCTGAGGGCTTGAAACGCTTTAACCTTCGTCTGACACCCATATCCACTAATAGATGTGTGGCTAGAATATTAGAATGGTTTGTTAAACTGGCACGATATTTTACACTCACACTTTTGATTTCTTCTTGGATGGTAGGAATTTGGAGGTCTCTATGTATGACATAGTTTGGCACATAATATGGAGCACCGGCTATAATTCTTAACACCTTGTTCTGGAACCTTTGCAGAATTTCGAGGTGTGAGTTCGCCGCAGATCCCCAGAGTTGGAGCCCATAAG